>NEEE01005780.1:0-21930 GCA_002278615.1 Pogonus chalceus | reverse complement strand
TTTTGCGAAATTTCCCGTACAATAATCTGGTTACAATGCGGAAAATAGCAGTTTCGGATGTTGCTTAAAAAAATTATTCGAAATAAAAAATAAATTAATAAATATTTTTTTTTAAATCTGTTTTATGTATAATTTTAATATTTCAATAAAATAAAGATACAAATTCGATAAAAAAAAAAAATTCTAGATATGACTGCGTCCATTGTAGAAAAAAAGAAAAGTAAAACCATGAATGATAGATAAACTGACTTGTGTGCGCGAAAAGGATGAAAGAAAAATTCGAGAGAGTTTTGTTGAGAGAAACTTATAGAGAGCAGAACAGTCTCGTGGGTGATCGATAATTAGCACTAACCCAGTGACGGGCGCGCGATGCCGGTCGATACTACATAAGGCCATCGTGGTGCGTCGCGACGCAAGTAGCGTCTGCGTTCCGGACACCGACGCCGCTGAGACAAAATCGCGCCTTTCAGTTTTTATTATTGTATTTACATCTATTTTCTCTTATCGTTGTTATTTATTTGTTTATTTACTTTTAACAACTTATATTTTTTTTCTATTATAGATTAGCATTTTATTTATTATTTTCATTAATATATTAATTATAGGTAATTATGAATCATTCAAATTACGTTGAACATTATTAAAGGTTCTTGAAATCTGAATTAACCCTTTTTATATTAAATTATTTATTATAAATACAGGGAAATTTTAAAATGATATTTATTTTTACTTTATTTCATGTTTTAATTATAATTTCAAGTATTATAAGAAGACTTTAATTACTTTTCTATAATTTTAAAAAATATTTTTTAATTATTAGAGATTTTTATATTAAATAGAACTTTTCTGTTTCAACATTTGAATTTCGTTTCTACATATCAACTATAATTTTCATATAATAAATAAGTAATTATTGTTTTTTGAAATTATATTTTTGCATTTATTCCTTTTAAACATATTTTAATTTTCTCGTATTAATATAAACTATAAGTTTTAATAACTTTTTAAAAGTTTAAAAACAAAATTCTACATTATGGGATTTATAATACAAATATATTAACATTTTTTCAAAAATATATCAGCTTTGTTTGATGAAAATGACTTCTTTTAGTATAAATTACAACAAATATTTAAAAAATTTAAACCTTTGTTATTAAAACGTACTACAAATACACTTACACAATTTCGCCTTCGGCGAATTTCGATTAAATTAATAAAACTACAAGTTAATACATAAATAATAAATAATTTCCCTCGTAGAATATCTTCCATAAACAAACCATTAGTAAATAATTCATTTATGTGACATTTTGTACATGTTTATACATGTTTTGTCCCCATGAGTACCAACATTTTAGCGCACAACACACAATATTCCCGCACACAACACCACACAACACCACACGCAATCATATTGTAATGATTTTCACACGCTCAAAATATTAATGAGCTTAATATGTTTGTATTTTACGAATGTTATGCATATTGTGCGAAATTTCTCATTTTATTCTGGTTAATCAGCCGCCATATTTACCGGAATAAAATATTTATAGATATATTGCATGTTTCAAATCAATTATTAATAATTAAAATAAAATCAGAACAGTTTAAACATTTATTTATAATTTAAACAGACAATATAGAATCATGCAATTTTATAATCACCGCGCAAATAATATCATCCATGTTTCCCTTCAAATGTTTTCACAACAAAAACAAGTAAATGAATTGCATCTAGTGTACTACGCACTAGAAATTAACATACACTGTAATTCAATGAAAAAATGCAGTATTTCATATTGTAATTTAATTCAAATTATTTCAACTACAATCATTTGTTAACAATTGAAAGTTTCAAGGTTTCGGAATCAATGAGTAATTCTATAAGTAATATTGTTTAGAATTTAATGTAAATGTTTGTTTATAAGATAGGAATAAATGTGTAGTGATGATGTCAGTTACTGTGTCATTCACCTGTTTGTTGTTCTCTCTTGTGCCACACTTTCACGACATTAGACGTAGTGACAACATGATTAAACTTGCAATCTTTTGTTGTTCTTTAGTCGTTTGGTTAGTTATTATGTATTGTTGTACCAAAAGACGACTAAATTATAACTAGTAATCTATATATTTTTAAATTCAATTGTTAAAAAAACAAATTCAGTTTTGATTTACACAGTTTATTTCAATTTCTAAAATAAAAAAAATATGGAATATATGTTGAAAATGAAATTGGCAATAAACGAGTTATAAAAACAGATGAATCAAATCTTATCTAAAAGAGAAAACTACCCACCAGTTGATTGTCTTACAAGTATCAACAGTTTTTTCGGTTGTATTTACATAAAATTACCGAAATGCCGATAAAAAATTTCAATCATGAAATAATTGGTTAATTATTCGTTTGAGAATTGAATAAATTCCGTAAAAATGAATAATAAAATTGCTCATAAAACTAACCTTGGTTGTAATTTTATTTTTAAAATTCGCTGCGAGAAACTTATTTCACAGAAAGTTAATTTTCTTTTGGAGTTGTGATATTCAAAGGTTTATTCAAGGCTTTTCAATTATTTACCGACAAGTTACTTTTTTAAATCATTTCATCTTGTAATGAAAAAAACTTATGTTCGCACGGTACTTGTTCGTTTTAACTACAGCTATTTTAAACGCTTTTATTTCCTCTATTGGATGTATACTATGAATAGAGGAAGTGTTGAAGTCGTTTAAATTTTATATTTGATAAGTTGAGTTTTTTTATTATTAATATTTTAAGTTTCTTTTAAAAATATGCTTTATAATTAAAAAAATATAATTGTTTCATTGTTCATTTATTTTTTACTTTCTCTGCTATGTAATAAATAATTAAAGTTTCGGAATTTATAAACGTTTTACTTCCTATTCTATGTATAATTTATGAATTACGTTTTGACTCTCTTAGATGTATATTTTATCAGTAAACAAAGTAAGCAAAAAATTTTTATGTTTGAAATGTATTTTAAAGATTTCTAAAAGAGTTTTTAATATTTTTTTTATTTAATAATTAGTTTTAACGCCTCTTCTATGTATAAATTATGAAGTTTAACGTTTTTACTTCCTCTTGGATGTATATTTTATCAGTAAAGAAAGTGTAAGCAGAATTTTTATTTTCTTCATAATATACTTTAAAGATTTCTAGAAAATAATTCTTCATATTTTTTTTATTTAATAATTAATTTTACCGCCTCTGCTATGTATAAATTATGAAGTATAACGTTTTTACTTCCTCTTGGATGTATATTTTATCAGTAGAGAAAAAGTAAGCAAAATTTTATTGTCTTCGTAATATACTTTTAAGATTTCTAGAAAAGGGTTCTTTATATTTATAATTTAATAATTAATTTAACTGTCTCTGCTATGTATAAATTACGAAGTATAACATTTTTACTTCCTCTTAGATGTATATTTTATCATTAGAGAAAATGCAAGCAGAATTTTTATTGTCTTTTCGAAATGTACTTCAAAAATTTCATAAAAAGAATTCTTCATATTTTTTTATTTGATAATTAATTTTACCGCTTTTGCTATGTATAAATTATGAAGTTTAACATTTTTACTTCCTCTTGTATGTATATTTAATCAGTAGAGAAAGTGTAAGCAGAATTTTTAATGTCTTCGTAATATACTATAAAGATTTCTAGAAAAGGGTTCTTTATATTTATAATTTAATAATTAATTTAACTGTCTCTGCTATGTATAAATTACGAAGTATAACATTTTTACTTCCTCTTAGATGTATATTTTATCATTAGAGAAAATGCAAGCAGAATTTTTATTGTCTTTTCGAAATGTACTTCAAAAATTTCATAAAAAGAATTCTTCATATTTTTTTATTTGATAATTAATTTTACCGCTTTTGCTATGTATAAATTATGAAGTTNATTAATTTTAACGCCTTTGCTATGTATAAATTATGAAGTATAACGTTTTCACTTCCTCTAAGATGTATATTTTATTGATAGAGAAAATATATACAGAATTTTGTCTGCTCGAAATGTACTTAAATATTTCTAAAAAAGAAATTTAATTTAATAATAAGTTTAAAATTTTTTTGTCAAAACATTAATATGTTATAATTGTTTTTACTGCCTCTACTATGTTTAAATTATAAATTAGAAAAGTTTTACTTCCTCTTAAATGTACATTTTAAAATTAAATGAAATAGAAAAATTGATAATATCTGCTTTAAGATTCTTCCTAAAATATTTATTATAAATAATTATATTTAGGGCTATCCAAATTAAGATATATTAAAATGAAGGGTTATCTAGTCTTTTTAAATAAATATTTTAATGATCCAATAACTAAAAGATCTGAAATAATATAAATTTCAAACAACCATCAACTTTTCCTGATAACTTATCATTACAGACTCATATAATAACACACGAATCTACTTAAATACATATAATTATATTCTTAATAGCTGCATAAGAAGTGAATAACCCTTCAACATGAAATAATGCACGCAAATTGAAAGCTAACCTTAAAAATTTGTATAAAATTCAATTTAAAATAAAAATCTAATAACTTGCAAGGTTATAAAAAGCTTTGATGGGTGGGTAAATGACCGGAGAAATAAAAGCGGATAAGAAAATATATTTATTTCATGCTTCAAGTGTTTATGTTATGTAATAGAATTTATTTTTTTTTTGCTGATTTATTTAATAACTGTGAAACGTTTATGAATTATGGTTTGATTCTTCAATGATATAAATTATTATACTCGTACTATGAAAGAAAGGAAAAGGGTTTATGACTTAGCAGATTTTTGTACATGAGACTTTCGTATTAAATAATGCATTGTCATACATATTGTTTAAATAGATTCTTATTTACAAAATTATAAATTGGAAATTGAATTTTATCATTTTAATTGTTAACTATATTTTTATACCTTCAGTTTATTATTTCTCGAAATTTTTGCAAAAGACCTAAATATTACAATCAATAAAAACTACTATAACTGGACTATTGCCTTATTATTTTTGGCAAAAATTGTATTTCCAAATGTTCATCTTAATTATTAATAGAAAATTGAATTTTAATTGTTAACTTTTCACTAGAAAATCACATAAAATTTTTAAAGTTTCAGTTTATTATTTCTCAAAGTTTTTGTAAAAGATCTAAATATTGCAAATCATTAAAAAAAGATGGACTATAGCCTTGGTATTTTCAAAGTTTCATCTTAATTAGCGCAATTATTTTAAGACATTTTTTCAAAAAAACTAAAATCGATAAAATATTTTTGCCAAAATGGCTTATTTTTGAGATATTACTTTTAAGGCAGAAATCGAATTAAAACTTAGTAATTTCCAAAGTTTTAGCTAAGTAACGGAACTATTTTTCGGGGTTTTCGGAATAAATTATAATCACCGGACTATTAGCTATTTTTGTCGAATATTATCTATTATTAGGGCAGAAATCGATTGAGAATTTATTGATACGTATATATCTAAAGTTTCAGTTTAATATTACAATTATTTTCTGAGTTTTTTTGCAAAAATTAAATATTGAAAATCTGTTTTTCAACTTGTTTGTTTTAAATTTAAAAATATTTAAACTATTTAATTATTATTTATTGATATTAAAGGGTTGAAATATAGTATAAATAATATTTTATCCATATTTTTATTGTTAAAACTATAAAATATAGTGAGTATAAACCACAAAACGCGTCGATGAACTGCAGTTGATAATCTAACTGCATTTTACAACAGATCCATTGCACGGCAGACTCGCGTTTCCCGCGACCTGACGTCATGTGCGACGTCACCCTGACGTCACACGTGATCTTTTTGGTCTGCCACGCGTCGGTGTCCCCCACCAAAACATTGAGTACGTATGTTATCTCCCTCTCTATTTCTCTCTTTATTTCACTTTGTATGTGTAAGTGAGTTTCGTTTCGAGAACTTCAGACTTAGGAGAGCGCTTTCGCAATTTCTATGAGAGAGTGTAACGGAAAATGAACCGATAAATGACTATTAGTCCTTTTTTTCCTTTTATTGGATGAAACATTTTTTATATTTAGTTATTTAAGGGTTATTTGGTTGTTTTCAAGTGGAAATCATTTGTTTTTTTTGATCATTTAATGTCAATAAAAGTATTTTATTTTGTTGGTTGAAAAAATAGGTTATTTGATGTTATAGAGCATGTCTAATTAATTAACTTTCTTAATTAAGTATTTATATATTTATTTCAAATTTTATCGAGTTTCTATTCATAACATTTAACTAAATATATATTTAAAAGTATTTTAAAACAGATGGCCATGACTAAAAGCTCAACAAGGCATGCTTTGATATTATTTAAAATTTAATATAATAACAATTTAATTTTTATTTTGTTTCTACAGTTTGTAAAACATTTAAACAACAAATAAATATAGAAGGCCATTTCCTTATTATTTAATGTGTATAAAATAGTAGGCCATAATTTTACATAATAAAATTATTTAAAGTTTATAAAAAAAGTAAAAGATCTTAAAAATAATAAAAAACAACACATTTATCGAATATGTAATATCATTGTTTACATATTGAAAAGATTAAACAACCGAGAAATACATAGTTGGCCATGCCTAATGCTCAACATAGCCTACTACGATACCGGTGTAGCGTGCAATTCTAGAAAAATTTCACTATACAAGTTCATCAACCCGAGACAAGAACATGTTTTACGTTTATATGTATTTTACCTGAAAATTTTACTGATATATTTTTATAAATAAATACTTATAAAATTTTACTATAATAAGTCTTTATCATAAAGTTATGTAATTATACCGTATAGTCATAAATAAACAATGAAATTGCACAAATCAAAATAAAATTATAAATACAATAGTTTATAAGTTATCGATATGGTGTATTTATGTTTATTATATTGATTACTAATCAGTTGTTAACTATGAAATTGATTTTGTATAAGAAACTATTTTTTTATTTCATATTTTGACAGCTGCAACAATACATAATCTTAAAATATGATTTATTCAATTGTTTTATAGAAATCAAATTAAGCCGCATTTCTGAAATATTAAGCATAGTAGGCTGTGGTCAAACTGCGTTGCATTTGTTTTAAAACAAAATTTGGAAGTAGAGAATGCTAGTAACTTAAATGTAGTTACCAAGCAACTCATAAAAGACTTTTTTAAAGTTTTTTTTTCAAAAACTTCCTATAATAATAAAAAAATGGGAGATTATCTGAGCGACTGTGAAATATAAAAAACTTAACAGATCGCCTCGTTCCTCTTCCAACATTTGTATCAATCAATAATTTGGACAACCCTAGCCTTATATACATATAAAATTATCTGCTACATTGTAGCCTAATACTATTTTTTTTTATCAGTGTTATGATAAGATATCAGTATGCAATTTTTCTTATCATATGTTGCAATATTTATTTACTTTTTTAATTTGTGCATACAACAGTAGTTTTTATGTATTTTATTTGAATATATTTATATTTTACTTTTCAAAATGTCGTCGTCTCTGTATGTCAATAACATAAATCCTAGCCTTTACGATAAAATACCACGTGCGGAGCTTTCAACAGCACTCCCGTTGCTATAGCAACGGTGCAGAGGGTTGGAGTGGGGCAGAGAATGTAATGTAGTTATAGAGGGCGACACAATACAATTTACTACTAGTATTAGGCGAAAATATTCATATAAATACATCAAATTTTTAACATTTAATTCAAATAAAATAAATAACATTCTACACCTATTTAATATGCATGTCATTTATTGTTAAAATAATAACGGATAATTACATTATTGATAAATCCGTTATAATTACAACATTTAATCTGTTAAATTTGAAATCATTCATGAAAATAATTAAATAATTTACTCTTTGTGTTTGTTATATGATTTCATTTGTTATCGAAAGGTTAATGTACTTAAAAGTGGCGGGAATTTAATTTTTTTAATATTAAAATAATAAATATATTATTTCCCGTGTAGGTACTACCGCCTACTATATATACATAATTATATAAAATATTAATTATTTAATTACTTTATAAAAATGCTATAAATAAAATAAACGCAGGTCTTAATCGATTTTCGAATTATCTCTAAAAATAAGAACTATACAATAAATAATATTGATCTTAATTTAGAATTCTTATAAAACATAGATAAGAATAAAAACATTTTTTTTTACATATACTGCCATCTTTGTTGAATTAATACAACTAATAAATACCGGTTTTATATTTTAAGTTTCAAGTATAGCAAGTTCTATTCTACGTTTTTTTATTTTTTATAAATTTATAAACAATGTTTTCTAAATGAAATTTTTGTTTTCTTGTAGATGGAGAGCAAGGATCTTGGGAAAGCGGTTTATCTTACGAATGTCGTTCATTACTTTTTAAAGCGTTACATAACTTAATTGAAAGGTAGGTTTTTGATGTGCGGAATTTTTTTCGGATGTGTTTATAATTTTTTGTTTTTATTTTATAGGTGTTTGCTTTCTCGAGGATTTGTACGATTAGGAAAATGGTTTGTCCAACCATATGATGGACCGAAAAAGAATTTAGGAGCAAGNTACAAAAATTAAGTAAGAAAAACTAAAGCGGTTTAGAATTTAAAAAAATTCGGGACCTAAAAGAAATAATTAAAAACCGCTTTTCTCAAATAATAGCGCATCATTTTTTATAAATTAAATAATTGCAGTTTTAAGTTAAAGTTTTTGGAAATACATGTTTTATAAATCGGTTTTTGTCATAAAAATAATACCTCAAAAATAGTACGACTTATAGTCCAGCTACTTTTACGGATTTTTAACATTTTAGTTTTTTATAAAAATCTCGCGAAATAATTGCGCTTTTAACATGAAACTTTGGTAATATAATTCTAAATTGATTTATGTCCTAAAAATAATATTTTTAAAACAATTGTAATTTTTATCAGAATTAGTAAGACTATAGTCCAGCTTTTTTACCTATTTTGAAAATTTTAGTTTTTGACGCAAATCTCGAGAAATTATTGCGCTTTTAAGCTAAAACTTTGAGAATTCATGTTTCATTAAATTAAAAATCTATTTCTGCCGTAAAAATAATACTTAAAAAATAAGTCATTTTTGACAAAAATCACTTCCAGCTATTTTAAATTATTAGTTTTTGCGAAAATCTCGGGAAATAATCGCGCTATGAATTTAAACTTTGAAAGTACACTTTTAGTTAAATTAATAATCGATTTTTGCCGTTAAATAATAACTTAAAAAATGGGATTTATCCGTGAAAATAGTAAAACTATACATTAGGGATTTTTTCTGATTTTTTTAAATTTTCTAATTGTCTAAAAAATTAAAAGTGATATTTAAAAATGCATTATTGCGCACCAGATTCTCTATGATTTCATGTATGAAAAAGTATACTTTAAAATTGAATAGGCTTTAATTTAATATTAGTATAAAATTTTTGGTCCTTTATGAATCAATTTTGAGTAGAATTAAGTAATGAAAATGATTTTATTTTCAGTACAACGCATTTATCATTTTCCTTTGTATTTTTCGTGCACGGTGAGAGCACCGTATGCGCAAGCGTTGATGTTCGACAGCATCCACCTGTCCGCCGTCTCACCAAAAGTCATATTTTACAAGCACAAACATCTACAAATGGACTACAAGGTACTAAAAAAATATTTTTCCACTTTTTATCTTAATATGGAGGAAATATCTCAACTTAATGGACTTGTTCATAATTGATAAATTTCATTATTTTATTTTACGAGTATTCTTGAAATTCTTTTACCTTTTTTGATGTACTATCGCTATTTTAATTGTACTTACTCCATATTTAGACACTTTAATATTTTTATAAAATAAACTTATTTACGTTTTTGATTTTCAGTTATCTTAGCCCCATTCAGTTTATCCGGTAGCTTAACTGGTCAAAGTTACAAAACCCCCGATGCAGCTTCAAGAATATTAGAAGATTGGGGACATTTTTACCCAGTCGAAAAGTTTTCCGTAATTGATGGTGACTATCCAGGTGTACCTCCAGCCGTGGAGGTGATTGTAGGTGGTGTTAAAATGCGGTATCCATCCTGTTATGTACTTGTTACTGACATGGATGAACCTACAAATTCTGGAACGCCGGGATTGTTAAGTGTAGCTGGTGGGAACCAGAAATCTTCCGTCAATAGTAAGTGTTACAATTTTTATTATTATATTTAAAAACATTGCGTATACGGATTGTACTAAGGTAAAATAGTTAGGAAATCATTTTTGAAAAGTAATTAATTTTAAAGCATCGGTTTATAATAAATGTGATTGTTTAATAGATGATCTTCAAGAATTAATTGAAGTTTCTACTTGTAATGGTTAGTAATTAAAAGGAAAAAAAAAAGAAATTATCATTTTTTAATTAAAAAATGCATTAAAAACACACAAAAAAATATATTTAAAAATTACAGTTTCTTTTTTAATAATTCTACATGCCAGGATATAATAAAAGAACTATTTATACAATTAAAAAAAAAAATTTTTTATTAATTCTTCGTGTCAGGATATAACGAAAGAACTATAATTAAATAAAAAATACTTAATAATTAATTTATTTTTCTGAAATCGATTTATTTTTAATATGTGTGATTGGTTAATAGATGAACTTCAGGATGTAATTGAAGGTTCTTCACGAAATGGTTAGTAATTTTAATTATAAAATTACTTAGAACTTTATTTTTTGATTAGATTTTTAATTTATATATTAAGTACTATATAGCTGTAGACACGAAACAAATGTATTACATTTATTTCGACATACGTAACTATACTTTTTACCTTCTTAATAGTTAGTTGACATACTTATTAATAATGTGAAGTACGTCGTAACTTTATTCGGAAACTTATTTTTGTAGTGTACTCATGTTTTGTTTACAAAGCTATTTCGTAATGCATTTGATTCGTGGCGACGATATTAGATAAAAATAATTTATTAAATTGACGATAATTTAAAAATAATTTTATTTACAGTAGACTGCGCGGCCCCACCAGCAGGAATTCAAACACCACCCCCATCCCCCGTTGCAATAAACAGCAAAGTTCCACAATCCGGGCCTTTAACAGTCTCTGTAGAGCATACATCTTCAATGCAGCGGCCTGCAACTTCTGCTACAGTCCTGCCGGAACGTGTTTGGCAGGAATCTGTCTTAAATGGTCCACCATCAACTGGTCAATCGCATGACGGCCAATGGGATTTCGTGGATCCTACTAAAAGAACAACATGTTCATGTTCAAAGTGAGCATATTATTATTATTTTTTGTAGATTTTTAGATTGATATATGATCTTTATTGTAGATCGTGATTAGATTTAATAATTTTGCATGAATTAGGACATTATTGTTGTATTATTTAGTTGTGCGAGTAATTTTATTATTTATTAATAAAATTACTGTTATATTTAGATGTCGTAGAATGTTCGCTGTTGTCCCGTTTAATTTTAGCCTAATAAAAAAACATGTAGTTAAATGTACAGTAGATAACGAAATTTTAAAAGAAAATATATTAGAGAGAAAGAATACTTCTTTACAGCAATTAGGAGAACGACGACGTCCAGAACTTGGAATAGAATGATAGTTTTCCTGCTTTACAGGTGTAGAAAGTACTTGGGTCCAAGCAAATCGTGTAGCAGTAAGGGCGGGTTATCAAGCAAGTCTGGAAAGGGGGCCCGGGGCAGAGTCCCATTCCATCGGCGCTCCCCGGTGCCCCTCTCTGATGACAGGTTGGTTAGCGCATACACACACGGGTTGCTTGGTGTGGGCGGGCTTGGTTTTTAACAGTGGCCTGCTAGCATGGTTCTTATTTATTCGTTTTTTTAATATTTGTATCGTATACATTTTTGTAAATGCATCTAACATTTTACAGCTCATTCATTCGTAATACTTCTTTAATAACATTTATAAATTAAATTATTTTAAATGAAAATAAATTAAAAAAGCATTACGTTTGATCATCTCCATCATCATCAACAACAACCATTAAAGTAATCCTTCTACGTCCAAGCTATATACCTAACTTTCAATTTTTTTCCTCCTAGGTATCATCAGGGTTCATGCACACCACAAGGCGGTCCTCCATCATACCCTCGCACTCAGGAATCTCTCACGGTACCATCTGTCGGATCACCACCATCAGCCGCCCCTTCACCGCTACCAAATCCTCATTCACAACCCGCGTCAGTACCACCAGGTGACCAAACCATGCCGACGTTATCACCACAACCTACAGTACAACCGTCTACACCCGCCGATAAACCGGAAAATACACCAGGTGAACCACCAAAAAGTGCTGGTTCACCCACGAGTCCTCAACCGCCTCCTTCAAGCTCGGGGGCGGGACAAGGCAACGCGGAACAATGTCGATTAAACGACGATAAAAGTACTGTAAACACACAACCAGCGCCGACGTTAAAACGACCTGTGTTGACTTCGAAAGAATACGAAAATGTTGTGTTAGAGGAAGAACAAACTTTAGATTTGTTGTATGATTATTCAACGCTTGACGCGTGGTAAGTTTCAAAAATATTTCCCTAACATATCATATAATAAATCGAAAAATCCTTTCTAGGTTAAACCATCCAGTAAAACGTTTTAAACCAGATTCTAAAGAAAATAAATTACAAAAGGGTAAAGGTGATATTTACTCCTTGTATGGAAACACGCCGAATGGTGTTCAAACTTTAAACAACGATACAACAAATATGAATGGTAATACTCAACAATGTTTTATTAAACAAGAAATAAAACAGGAGCCTGGAACAAATTGTATGGTAAGAAATTTATTTGTTTTTAAGCGAGGCTTACGGATTGAGATTGTATTAAGTTTTATTTACAACTCAATATCTTTTTCTCGCGAGATTAAAGTTCAAGCATTTTTATATTTCAAATATTATTAAGTTTGTTTTATTTGAATATCATAATGCAACATATTTATTTTTATAAAATATATAAGTAAATATAATTGAATATATTTTATTCAGATGGAAAATGACACCTGTGTAACATCGACGCCAATACCTGGAGGTATGAAAAGGCCTGGTGATCCTTATGAGTTCGAAGAAGAAGGAGGTAGTAATGTTAATATGGATGGTTATAAAAGAGGCGGACCAAATGTTAAAGAAGAAAGCAAAGAAATCAAAAAATGTCCAACTGGTAATTTATTTACCAGTGAAGGATTGCAACCATCTTATAAAGATCTTGATCAAATTTTTGATAATTCTGATGATACCAGTAGTGATGAAGCTGTAAGTTATTAATTAAACTAAAAATTTAATTCATTTATATTATATTTTATTATAAATTTTAGTTACAAGTACAAACTCCACCGGGATCAAACACATCCATGGGTCCAAACGAAGATTCCAGACGTATGTCAAGTGGTCATAGCGGAGGGGGAACAAATAATAGCATTTTAAGACCAGAGGAACTTTCTAAAATGTTTCCGACACCGCCATCACTTGAACATAATCCAGTGGCATCCCCTTGTGGTCAATTAGATGTCCCGCCACCGGACATTTGTGAACTAGGAATAGTTAGAATCAAACAAGAATCATATCCGAATTTAGGAAGTCCGGAAGAAGAAAAAATTGAAGATTGGAGTTTTGTTTTTAAACCTCCTTTAATTTGTAAGATGGTCGGATCAAGTAAATACGCGCCTCTTACAAATTTACCAAGTCAAAACCTGCCTCCAGTTGTATTACCCTCACATTGTGTGTATAAACCGTCGTGGGTGTCGCATAGTGAGAAACCTGCAAGTTCGCAAATACAACATCCTGTGACGTCGAATGGAATAAATTCGCGGCCGGGTTCCGTGGCAAGCAATCCACATAATCCACATTCAGTGCCCTTTCCTCCTAGTCCTTTACACACTGCGTTCCGTCCCCCGCCTCCACCTTATGAACTATCGAGTCCTGCCACCTCTACTGCCTCTTCGTATCTTAATAAGAATTTAAATTCTGTTGAACCAGCTCCGACGCCTTCAGTTGCTAGGGCGCCTGAAGCTAATTCCTTACTTGTCAATATTTTATTAGCCGATACGGCGTTAAATATATTCAGGGATCATAACTTTGATAGTTGTACGCTATGTGTGTGCAATGCAGGGCCTAAGGTATGTAATAGATCAATGCTAATAGAAATTAATTCAAAATATCGTAATTTTCTATTTGTTTTTTTAGGTGGTCGGTAATATCCGCGGGGCGGACGCCGGAATCTACCTAACTTCAATACAACCTTCAGTACAACCTGCTCAAAGTGCTGCACCTAGTTCACCGTTCCCAGGCATGGGATTAGGTGGACCGCCACCTCCCTATGGGATGCTATCTCCACCGCATCATCAAACGATGGCACCAGCCGATGAAGATCCAATTCGATGTAGTTGTGGCTTCTCAGCGGTTGTTAACAGAAGATTAAGTCATCGATCAGGGTTGTTCTACGAAGATGAGTTAGAAATTACAGGTATTTACTATTAATTTAATAATTAAAAAAAATATATTATATATTAAATTTAATTAATAGGCCTCGCGGAAGATCCTAGCGAACGTAAAAAAGGCTCATTATTTACGTATTTACTATCAACAAGTTCAACAAAAATGGACCCATCTATTGACCGTGACCAAGTTGATACGATACCACAAAACGTTTTAGAATTAGTTCGAGAACAATGTGTTATGTTACAATCAACGAGTAATTCTCTACATCGCGCGGCCCGTTTCTATCGCGGTCATACAAGTCCACCGTATTCAACAACCGTTAACGTATTAGAATTTACCGATAGCAACGAAGTAACAAGTGTTGCGTTAGAACAAAGCCGGCAACCTTCCATGGATACCACCTCGCTAGCAATGTGTAAAATAGAAGAATTACAACATCGAAACCACGGTAAAACTGCCAATGCTTTATGCGTACATAAGTGGCCGTTCTTACGCGCCAGTGGACCACAGTGCAATCAAGATATCGTACGTGTTATGAAATCATTACAACCGTTACTGCAAGAAGCAATTCAAAAGAAATGTACAACAAGACTTTGGGAGGCTCCTTACACGGTTAAAGGTCCATTAACTTGGCGGCAGTTCCATCGATTAGCCGGTCGGGGGACTGACGACCGCTGTGAACCTCAGCCAATACCTTCTTTAATTGTTGGACATGATAAAGATTGGTTATCTCTTTCACCTTACGCTTTACAACATTGGGATAGATTACTTTTAGAGCCGTATTCTTATTCACGTGATATCGCGTATATTGTAGTGGCGCCCGATAATGATGCTATTTTACCGCGTGTTCGGTCGTTCTTTAAAGAATTAAGTACTGCGTATGAAGTGTGTCGATTGGGCAGGCATTCACCTATTACAAAAGTGTTGCGTGATGGTATTTTAAGGGTTGGTAAAACTGCTAAAACGAAATTAGCGAATGAACCTGTTGAAGATTGGTTTACGATGCTTGGTGAATCAGATACCACTGATATGATTAAACTTTATGCTCAGGTAATAATTTACATTTATTAAAAAATATAGATTTATTTGAAATAATATTTTAAATTATGAATTACAGGCATGTAAACATCATTTAGCGCCACATTTATTACAAGTTCCAATGGATAAAACGTTATTAGACCCACCAGAAAACGCTGATAAACCAACAATCGAACGACCAACACCAAGTCCTATGCCACCCCCAAGCACTCCCGATAACAGTCAAAACAGTTCAGATAAAGCACCGTCTACACCTAAAAACGATCAAGGTTATTTCTATTATTTCTTTTTTTAATTATAATTAAATTAATTTCAATTAAAATTAACAGATTTAGTTGATCCAAGAGATACAACTCCAACTGTATCAACACTATCTGAATCAACGCACGACGATGATGACCAATTAGCGCCGTCAATTGTTGTGTATTTAGTTGAACCATTTACAATGGGAACTGATCATTCTGACCTGCAACGACTTGCATGTGTCGCCCTTTTGCGATGTTATCAATCCGTGCTTAATGCTATTCCTGATCATATACGGACCAATATTAGTGTACAGGTATATTATATAATTAATTAAATAGTATTTAATTAAATTGTTACATATTTATTTGTGTTTTAGATAATCTCACAGGAAAGCATAGTTGAGCTCGGACGTGCAAGAGATAGTTTACGACAAAGTGATCATATGCGCGCTTTAGCGCTTAGTATATTTTCTCAATGTCGTCGGTTGCTTGTACATTCTTCTAATGTTAAATCACTTACGGGTTTCGGTACCGCAGCTATGGCTGATCTTTTCCTAAAAAATAAAGACGTAAGTTCTATATTATTAATTAATTATTTATATATGTTATATTGAATTATTTTATAGGAAAAAAATCGTGCACCATATAAATTATACACGCCACCATATATCCTAGCTCCGTTAAAAGAAAGAGCAGAATCCGCCGAATCGTTCGGTACAGCAAGTAACGAACAGTGTTCAGTTTTATACGTAAGTTACTGCCTATCAGAAGACCAAAGTTTAATTCTAGCAGTAGCAACAGATGAGCGAGGTGAAATTTGTGAAAGTGTTACAATAAACATCGATGTTCCAAATCGAAGTAGAAGAAAAAAGGCGTCCGCAAGACGTATCGGTTTACAAAAACTTATGGACTTTATAGTTGGTGTTATGTCTCAAAGTGTTCAACCATGGCGTTTAGTTGTCGGTAGAATCGGTCGAATAGGACACGGTGAATTGAAAGGCTGGAGTTGGTTGTTAAGTCGAAAATCATTATTAAAAGCATCGAAACATCTAAAAGAAATTTGTCGGCAATGTGAATTAATGTATCCAGCAAATGTACCTTGTATTATGAGCGCGTGTTTAGTAAGTTTAGAGCCAGACTCGGCGTTGCGCCTCATGCCTGATCAATTCACTCCAGACGAGCGTTTCAGTCAAGCTAGTGTGAATAGTCAATTATCAACACCACAGGACGTAACTTGTACACATATTTTAGTATTTCCCACTAGCGCAACAACGCAATCATCGCAAACCGCGTTCCAAGAGACACATATCAACGGTCCTGAATTAGGCGATGATGAATTATTCAGCGCGTTAAACGATGACATGCCGGATGGAATCGACGGAATGAACGATTTTAACGATATTTTTAACGTATGGCCTGAAACGGGCCCGGGAGGTGGTCAAAGTCCAAATGGTAGTCCGCGGCGCGAGGAATCGCGCCCTGGTAGTCCTGGCTGTGGGATGGGGGGAAATGGAAGACAAAGTCCATTTCCTTGTGGTGCTACGAATTCTAGAGGTGGGGAAACAACGGAAGAAGTTGGAACTTTGTTACAACAACCGCTCGCTTTGGGTTATTTGGTGAGCACGGCTCCTACTGGACGGATGCCTCGGTGGTTTTGGGCATCTTGTCCGCATTTAGAAGGTGTTTGTCCTGCGTTCTTAAAAAATGCGTTACATTTGCATAGTCCTGCGATTCAACAAAGTTCGGATGATTTATTACAACAGGCTGCAGTCACTTCGCATCCCCTTGATTCTCAATATACTACAGACGTACTAAGGTTTGTTTCATTTAGTTCATATATTTTTTATACATTTAGGGAAAAAATACTTTTGAAATACATACAAAATTTTTCTCACGATCATCAGTAATTTATTTCATATTTTTCAAACAAAAATTAGTACACGCCACGAAGTAATGATATTGCGCAATAATCTGCAGATGTTTTTGTTCGACATACGTTCTTATTTATCTTTTAAACTCTTAGTTGATAATCGTATAATGTAAAGTATTTCGTAACTTTATTCGAAAAATATTGCAGTTTATATGGTAATAATTTCAGATCGCGGGACGGTAACATGCAATGATTGTGCAATGCTTTTGTTTCGTGGCATGGACTTATTGAAGCTTATTTATTTTATCATGTTTTCTTTATTTATATTTTATTTAGGCAAAATTTTACTTAATGATTTGAGGGACTAATAGAGTTATTCTACTTTATTTTGAAACATTCTATATGAAAAATATCAAAAACTAGATAAGAAAATATATTTTGTAGTATAATGTGTTACAAGTGGGTATTTTTTTATTGTAAAGGTTTGTGCTGGAGGGGTACAACGCATTATCGTGGCTGGCATTGGACTCAAACACTCAAGATCGACTGTCATGTCTGCCCGTCCACATTCAAGTACTTATACAATTATACCACATGACTGCTTCCTTGCTTTAGTGTGAGTCACAAAGTAATTAAAAAGCAGTAAAACGTGTGACCTAAAGTTCGTTGATAAAAAAATTAAATTAAATTCAACAGACAGACAAACATATTAACGGACATTGTGAAAAATTGTAAAAAAATAAATCTTTAAAAAATCTTTTGTGTCTGTTTGTTAAAATTTGTTACTACAGTGATCAAATCAATTGTTAACTGGTGTATAATACTTTAGATATTTTAAGCTCAAGATGTGTAAATTTGAACCTTGGGTCAGCTACGAATTACCAAGATATTGTACAAAAAAGTGTGATACGGGATTTTATCCCATTTTATAAATCATTATAGAGTGTCCATTTCTGTATAATATGTTCCAAATTATTATTTTTTTTATTATTTTTATTTTTTGATTTTACTTCAGATTCTTCTTTTAACATTGTGTATAGAAAACGTAATCTTATAATAATAATCAAACGAAAACAACAAAAATTAAAAAAATCTTCACCATTTGTAATTTCAGTAGATAAATATTAATTTATGTAAATGACTCACTCTCTCTTTCTCTCTCTTCCTTCAGTTTTTCGTATGTATATATAAATTTAATTAACATAAAATACAATTACATATAAAAATACATACTTGTTTTCAATGCAGACTGATTATAGCCGAAAATGTTCACTTAAAAAAAATAAAAATATTTTTAATTTCAAATAAACTTCATTATAGTTATAAAAAATGCAAGTAGGCTGTTTCTTAACTGTCTTTTCAATTTTTATTTGACTGCAATAAATTCGTTTGAATCTTGTGACTGAAATTCAGTCAAATAAATATTTTATCGTTATATTTATATTTATTGTTTTGTATATTCTACATATTTTTTTAAATATTAATTTATTGTTATAACATATATTTTTAATATTCGTTCTTGGAAATAATGTTTTATTTTGGTTTAAAAAACGATTAAAATAAATTTGACTGAATTTTAGAATTCACAAATAGATTCATGTGATAATAGTTCAAATAAAATAAAGCAAATAAATTTAATTTGATGAAATTAAATAAATTTCTTCAATAATTTTATTTAATTAACAAATTCAGCAATATTCACGTACAAAATGAAATTTAAGGTGACGGGGAACGTAATGTTATGAAATAAAATATTGAAGAAATTATTATTTAATTGATGTTATAAGAAAAATAATAAACAAGTGTGAAACTGCCAAAGTATTTGCATTGCAAACACCATTATGTACAATATTGGAATCTGATAGGTTGACTTTCGTTTAAAAGTTGTAAATAACCAATTTTATTAAGAGAAAATTGTATAAAAAATAATAAAAATACAAAAAAAAAATGTTAGTAGAAATAATTACACACCTCAATGAATATTTTATCTTCGTTTTAATAATGTATTTATTTATTTTTGTTAGTAGAATTTACGTAGTCAGAGATGATATTAAAAATGTGTACGTAGCTATAGCTGTAAGTGTGTTAACATATTTGTAATAGTGTAAATTTATAAATGAATCAACTGGGGCCAATGGTAAACGTATCTTAATGCATTGCCTCAGATTGTTGGTGGGTACTTGCTATGGAATTTTGTTCAAAAGAAAAATACTTATTTGCCAATACAGGAATTGATGTTTTAAACTGTTACATTATTCAAATTTCACTTAAATAATAATAATACAAAAAAAAAAATACTTAAAAAGTAAAGTTATATTTTTGTTTTCTATAAATTTTTGAACAAAATTCAGGTAAATACAGATAATGTAACAATTTAAAAATATGATAAGATTGTTGTAATGTTATTAACGAACAATTTCATGGCGTTTTTCATACTTCCATTTATGAGATATGTAATTTTGTTACCTAACCGAATAGACTAATGTAGACAAAAATGCTTGCATTTTATATAAACTTCATATTAAACAATTTTAAATGAATTTCTATAAAAAAAAATCGATCTAAATACATTTAGTTGCATAGTAATAATAATAAAAAGCAACAATAAAAATGAAATTCGTATTAAAATTGTAAATTGAAGACACTGAATCATGACAAGTCCATGGTATTGTTTAATCTTCCATGCTAATTAATAAAAAAAGAGTTTATTTTGATTTTATAAATAATAGAAATCATATTTTACAGTATTTTATAACGTAATATATATTATACATATATATTTTATTCTTATTTAATAATCTGAATAAATGATTTGTTATCTAGGTTAAAAAATAAACAGTACATGTTACCGTTCATAAAATACGGTTTACTGATGTTATGTTCTTTATAATTTTAATAAAACATATTTAATTTTTCACAAGTAAAGTAAAACAAAAGAAAAAAGAAAAAAACATTTTCACAAAATGGTTATCAGGACTGTTATTTGTTTTATTAATTAATATTTATGGCGCAATGCGAATATATATGTATGGAACGTATATATTCGTATTGGACAATTGTATATATACATATTAAAGTTACCGTTTTTCGGAACTGTCAATTTTAGGGAATTGGGATTATTAAAGTAATGTAGTTAAATAAATTTGTACATATTTTATTGATATAAAATTAGTTGACTACTTAGTGAAAATACATACATAAAATGTTAATAACTTTATAAAGTAATTATATACATATTAGTTAGGAATTATTAATAAATGATGACTCAATGAGTATTTAAATATGTCTTTATATTTTTATTACAACCTGCAAATATATTTTCACATAAAAAAAAAATATAACGCTTAGTCAGTAAAAATAAAAATTATAACAAGGTAATTAACATTTAAAATATGTACAATTAATACGTATTTTGAAACAATAATTTTATAAATTGCTCAACTAAAAAAAATTTGTTTATTAATTTATATAAATACAACGTTCTCTATTGTATAATTATTTAAAACAATTACTTCAATCGTAATATTTGGCGTTTTCCGAAAATAATAAAAAATAATTGTGTTATTTAGTTGAATTTTTGGAAATACACGATTCTTTATTGCTAATCGATATATAGCAAAATAATTTTAACCCAAAAATAAACCATTAAGTTATTAATTCATTTTATTAAAATATTTCATATTTGATGTATGGTACTTTAAGGCAGAATATACAAGAAAGTGTCCTTTTTTAAAAGTGTTCGGGAGTAGTTTTAAGGCAAAGTAATAATACAATCCATCTGAAACTTTTCATGTTGTTAAATAAATATTTACAAATTATTAAAATTATGCCAGAAGTTATAAATAACTAACCTACCCGCCTGGAAAATGGCGTTATTTAAATAGTTATTTCCGACACCGGGGTGATTTCAACTGAAATTATTTTCATTATAAGAAAATAATTTTCAAATTTTTTTATTTTATAATAATGTACGGCTAGCTTGAACCTATTTTGATAAAAAATAATGTTATTTAAATAAAAATTTAATTATATTTACAATTTTTCTTCATATTTTTATAACCATGGTTATAAAAAAATAATTGTTTAAATAAAATTTAAATTATTTTTGGTTCATACTGAGGGAAAAATAAAGCTTAAAATAATGCATTTAAAAAAATATAAATTTCTTAAGAATTGCCTCAGATATATTCCCCGGCAATTTTGAAAATATTATATTTTTCTAAATTACCCGCAAAACTAAACACCATATAAGATAAATTTTATAAACAAACAAAAATAATGCTATCTTTCTTTAAAAA
>NEEE01005858.1:21069-36086 GCA_002278615.1 Pogonus chalceus | reverse complement strand
CATTGTTCATAATTATTAAAGACCTTAATAAATTGTCATCAAGCTAAACAGAAAAATTATTTTGTTATTCAAACGCTTAATTTAAAAATTAGAATTAGAAAGAAGAGATAACACAATTGATATTACTTTTAAGATAAATGACTTTTTTTGTATATAAGGGTTAGATACATAGTTGCATAGAAGTATTACACTTAAAATCCACTTCAATATGTTAGATATTAATACTAATGTATCATTTTGTGTGAAAGTAAAATATATTTTATCTTCTTAGTAAATAGTTAAAAGCAAAGTAAATATAAAAACGATTGAAATATAACATTAAAATAAAAGGAATCTTATTGTTAACATTCATAAATCAATAAATCCACTATTGTCACATGTTACAATGAACAAAAGTTGTAAAGTATCAGTAAAATAAAGACAGACATAAGACATCGTATCAAAGAATGATGTCATGAGGCATGGCATGGCACATGTACGCATGTACGCATGTATGGCAGGTTAAAGTATGAATATGAACCTCTCCTTTATCTTTATAAATAAGTTATGTTGAAGACTGTTATAGAACAGAACAGGCTGGATTAGAAATTGCAATGGTGACAGGTCACTGTACACCACATTTTAATAACAATGATGGATTGAGAGATGATGCCATAAATATTACATTTGCAATTATTTATACTATATAAAATAGAGCACATATTGAATGAAAAGATTATATAGTTTCTTTTCATCAAAACAAGATTAAATTAAATCATTTAAATTTATTTTATTATAACTAAAATTATTCAGTTGTATTGTCATTATATTTAAAAGACTTTTTTTTAATAGCATTATCATATTATGCCTTATAAGTTAGAGTGGAATTCAATATTTGGCATCTATGATTTTTTATTTAAAAAGCAACTATTATTTATTCTAAGAAATTTGTAATTTCGATATTAGATGTTAAACTTCAGTTATTAAATAAAAATCTGACAGAGTATAAAACAATAAAAACTTACAATTAAATAGAAGGTGAACAGAATCTTAAAGCGGTCGCATGGTGTTAAATCGACCTTACTTAACACATTTTTGATCATAACGTTGTTTAATTTTATCACATATATTTTCCAGTTCTAATAGGAGCTTGTCATAAGTATTATGCACACAATTAACTATATTCCACTCTTACTAGTGCGTCCTGAGGCACAAAGATAGCTTTTGTATCAGGGGAGACGTAGACATCGAATGGTCTATGCATTCCTGTCATCGATAAAACTTAGTTTTTAATGTGACCAAATATTTTGATTGTATAATTTTAATTTTATTTCATTTATAAGTAAGATTATCACCAAATTGTTTTTTTTTTTTTTTTAATCTAAAAAGAATGTGTCTATGCATAATTAAACCTTAAAAGAAGAGATAAACTCAGACAGATAAAAATCTACTGTATTCTTATTGCTTGATCTTGCCAAACTTTGACTTTATAATTTTGATTTCATTTTAGAATTAAATACAATTTTGATTAATAATTAGTTTTCTAATCCAAACATAATAGATTACGGTATAAGAAATAAATATATTATTTTAATAATTGCTTTTCTAAAATTTTAAAATATGAAAAAAGGTAAAAGAGTTGCGCGCGACCGCTGCCGATTCAAATAACTATGCGCTTTCTTGAAGGTTCAATAAGATTCTAAAAGAGTATAGATCAATAACAACATACAATTAAATATAAGATAAATAGAAAAAACTTTAACTTTTTAAAGCATGAAGTATTTGAAATTATTTCATTATTATTATTTTTTTTTTTTTAAATAGTATTACCTGATTTTTGATACAAATTTTTTACAAAAAGACCATAGTATAGATATAGATTTTTATTAGGGGAATCATAGAAACTTTTTAAATAGAGACAATGAAAATGAAGAATAAAATCACATAATTTCGAAATATTGCCCTTATATTCTAAGAAATTTACAGGCAATTAGAAGATTTAAATTATATAACTAAGTGTCATATTCAAAAATTATTTGAAAACTTTATCATATAAATTCCAAATAATGAATTAAATAGCAGAAAATTGTTATCACCAACAGATGATGACAATCTGCCAGAATTGATAATGAACTTAAATATAAATTAACTTTAAAAAAATATATATTTAGTACTATTTTGAATACATATTTGGAAGAAATATCCGCAACTTTTTCCCATTACCACGCAATAATTTTTACCTTTTTGCTCTACATATCTATGTAAAAAAATATTTTCCACAATGTTCAATATTAAAACAAAACAACGTAATCGGCTTAGAATAGACTCTTACATTCAAATAGCATTTACTAACGCAATTGAAGTTCGAATAGATAAATAGAATCTGATTGTACAGTCATATAGTTGAAATATATCTCTTTTAAATCTATTTTTAAATTAATACTGCATTTGAGAGTTTAATGTCATTAAAGGAAATAAATAAAAACCAATTGTTTAGAATAAATAGTAATGATATTTATAAATTAAAATGGCGAATAACAGGTCTCAACCGAACAATAACTGGTAATGCAAGTTACAATCATTAACAATATTTTGTATTATCTTTCCAAGAACCGGGGCAAAATTCTAAACCAGAATATACCCTCAAATCAAGAACAGAATTGTTAATCTATGTCAGTGCTCAGTAGTGGAACTTATGACCCGCGGGTCAAACACTGACCTACGAAGAATTTTACAAGCTTTTTATCACCCCCTTCCCTATCCAAGTTACTTAGTGATCCACGAGCTAATTTTAAAAAAGTAATGGACAAACTTTGACCCACTTCTCAAAAAGGTTTGCCATCACTCTTCTATGTAGTACTGGAATATAATTTAGTATTTGTTTACAGTTTCCATTGTCAAAATAAAATAGATTATATGATTGATATTTTAAGTAATAGAGGAAAAAATTGAAATCAGTTCCACCTATAATGGATGTCATTCGCAAATAACAAATAAACAGATGTAGGCGTTTGTAAATGAGAATTATGTAAATGCGTACAATAGTCCTATGCGTGTGGCTTTGTTTTTAAAAAGGTATTAAAATTCAGTTATAGTTAAGTGAGTATTGTTCTAAAATATTAGAAGATGTTTAACCTTTTCAAGACAAATGAGATTAATGCGATTAGCAGGTGAACAACGAATTATTATAATTAAATTTTATTTTGTTCACACCTATGCGTGATCACTTTACTTTGGAATTTATCAATACAGAGAATGATGAAATTCTATCATATACTTATCATTTATATTTATGACTGTAATGAAATAAATATGCTATTAATGTTATTATAATTGATTTATTATTCTACTGTAATTAATTCTATAGTTTTCTTGTTAACATGGCTATTCTTTTATCTTATTCATTTTTTCTATTAAGGTGGAGTGAAATATTTCAGATTTAAACATGTAAATTCGTGCATATTTGCAATTCCGCCATTCTCTTACGAACATCAATCAAATTGTGTTCACAGTATCTAAATGATAATTTAAATTAACCTTTGCATAGTTGTAAATTAATTTCCACAAACTATTGAAATAATCTATTTTCCTCGTGGTACCTTTGATGACAACAATCACTAGCCATTCACCATCCAATGCATACGGACTATGCTACACCATGTACGAGAGCACAAATAATTTATGCATAATTTATAAACAGCAATATCGTTCTAACGCTTTAGGCGTTCTTGTCGTTCTATGCGGGAGGTCTTACAAGTCTCAAAGGTATATATTTTGATGTTGATTCCACATAACACATACATGAGCTAGTCTTTTCAACTTCATTGTATGTATACAACAAGAAGTATTACTTTTTAAAGCTTCATGGAATTGGCAAGCTATTTTTTGAGCACTCACGTCCAAAACAAAACAGAAATTCATCAATTAATCGTTAAGACTCATTATTGCTTAACATTTTTTACATTGCTATCGACTTTACGCGCAGCAGTACTTTCGAAAAAAAAAAAACAAATAGTTTTTTAGAGCTTCGTTTGTACTTTTAAGGGTTCAAAGTAACTTTGAATAACATTATAATTTGTGAATTGACAATTATATACTAGAAAACAGCAAACATTAGTTTCTGACGTCACAGGCAGTACATACGTCACGAAAAGTTCTTAACTAAATGTATCGATGCCAATATTTCTTCATTTCATAGGTACGAAAGTTTAAATTCTAGAAAAACTAGTACAATAAAACTAGAACATACATAAAATTTTATTATAAACTAAATTAATCAATAAATACAGAAGTAATAATGCTTTGAATCTGGATATATTTTGTGATTAAATTTATTTATTTTCAATTTTTGTTTGAATTAAAGAATCATTTAAATATGTCATTATTAGATTTTTTTAAGAATTATTAGTGAAAAATACATTTCAAGACAAAAATTTTTTAAAAACAAAAATTATAAAACGAAATTGTTGCCCATAACGCGANAAAATTATAAAACGAATCTGTTGCCCATAACGCGAATAGTCTTAAGAAGAGTTTTTGCAAAAAAAAAATAATATATATTTTTTGATTTATCACATCATTGAAAAGAAGTAAATAAAAGTTTTGCTTGAACTGAAAAAAATACATTTCAAGACAAAAGTTGATGAAAATTTTTTTTGAAAAAAATTATTTTTTCTTATCTCTTACAGTTCAAAATTGAGAGCTGAAAATCTAAGTAAACTAACTTTCAATAATTACTTAAGGTATATATTTTTTTTTTAATTCGAAGATTCAAAAGTCAAAACTTATACCATTTAACCTGAAATGCATTCATGTTTTGAAACATGACAATTTATCAATTTTATTTTTGAATTATTCCACAAAGCAATATATTTTCTTTATAATAAAATATTATTTTCTTTTTCTTATTAAAAACGTTTATTTTACATGAAATTATTTTCAAAAAATTTATAGAATGTGTCTTAAAAGGATCGAGTTAATTCCGAAGTTTGGAAACCTCTCGAACATCTCAATCGCAAAATTAAATCGTTTGAAGATGNATATATATATATATATATATATATATATATATATATATATATATATATATATATATATATATATATATATATATATATTTATATATATATATATATATATATATATATATATATATAAATAAATACCAATCAATATTATTATTTATTTTAAATATATTTCCATTTTCACATAAAACAGAAATTAACATATTTACTTATTTAATAAAAAATACATAACAGTTATGTGTTACGTACAATGAAAACATAAATTCAAAATAATAAATTTCACTGATATAAACTGCACATTTCCATTTTAAGAATGAACTTTGACATATCCATACATTACACACAACGTAACATCGGAAATAATAATTATTATTTGATTTATAACTTCATTTAAATATATTCTTAATAAATTTGATCACCTTCATACTTAAAATGATTACCAAGTGAATAAAAAATAGGTACAGACCCAGAGACCTCATCACACCTAAAGATAAATAAAAATTCATCAGTATTACACCTCCTACACAGTGACAACACTTTACTGTGTTACATTATTTCATGTCGTACGTTTTGCATTGTACCTGACATTTAATTTCTTTTATTCCCGGTGTACGCACCTTTAAATATATTACATGACATATCGTATGTTCGTTTATATGTAGTAAAGAAACTGACGTATTTAGATCCCGTTTTCTTGTGTGTTATTACAAACATGAAACTTGTACCTTGTGTTGTTTATATTTCTTATTTTTACTTTCATAAAAAAATTTACTTGATGATTAATGTTAACAAGATATTTGTGTGAAAAATTTAAATAAACCCTGAAGACGTGTTCTGTCCAATATTATTGTTATTAAATAGTCATGTTCTATTATGTGACAAGGTAGTAATTGTAATTTAATTTACTGTTAAACAAAATTATATTTGATATTTACATAATTACTAAAACCAAATGGCATTTACGTACTTTGTATCGAAATCCCTAGTATCTAAATCAAATTAATAATTTTAAGCTTTAACATCAAAATCAACATTTTATTCATTTAAAAAACAACAAAAAATACAACAAAAAAATATTAAATATATTGCAATATGAATAAAATATAATGAATTTTGTTTATTGCCAAACGAATTCCATAAGCTTTTATTTCATTTTTTTTATTCCAAATAGGAAACTACACTTATAGAAACAAATAAAACTGCGAGACAAAGGAAAAAACGAAAGGAGTAGTTAAACTGAAACAAATAAATAAAAGCAAAAACACCCGAAAGGGTANAAGAAATTATAATAATCTATTTTAAATTAGTTTTTGACTTAAAAGTAAATTATAATCTCTGTGTTTTTATTACAAAGCAGCGTTGTTCGAAAACAACGATATTACCTAACGAAAATTGTTTTTTAGAATATGATAAATAAAGAAAAACACGGTTTCATCACGAGTTGGATTACTATGTACTTTTATTTTAATTTATTGTTTAATAAAAATATATAATTTGAAATTATTTAAGTAAAATACTTGTTGCAAATTTTTAATAGTATTATAAAATAAGACTCGAAAAGCAGTTTCTATATTTTTATTTGTTTTTAACTATCAAACGCACAAATAAAGATTTACCTTCAATTATTAATAGACGGTCTATAAAATCAACTATTTAACAAAGAAACAATTAGATCTGTATTCGAATTCAGGATACTTGAAACTTAAAATATCGGATACTGTTTTATAACATTACTATTGCGATATTTCAAAAGCTGACAAGCACAAATATAGGTAAAATTATAATTAAAGCTTGTAAAACATATCATAATAACAGCTACATTTTTTCAAAAAGATTTATATAAATGCATTACTCTATAATACTTTTTGAAGTATTAATGTTTATACATTTCAATAGTTTCTTGTATCATTTATGTTTTACAGGGAATTTTAACATATATTTTTGTTTTAATTCTATGTTTTTTCATCCATGTACTATTTTTTCTAACTATTTGATTAAGTGTTATTAGAAAATATATAATACGGATTATTTATTTTAACAATTACTAAATTTAAAACAATTTTAATGTTTTTTTACATATTTCATTCTAAAAAACCATATTTAAATCTTACAAATAAATATAAAATTGTTAATTTGAAAAAAAAAACAATTATTTTTTTTAAATTTAAATATGATTACCATTTATAAGTGTTGCAATATAGAATAATCAAATTTAGTAAAAATATTGTAAGATATGATTCATAATTGTTTTTTATCCAAAATATTTAACTTCATAAATTATAATTTTCTGCTTTTCAATTGAAGTTTATTAAATATTTTTCCAAAAATATTTATCATGACCTTTACAATTTAATTTTGGAATATATGCATCATTTATGCAGCAATAAACTACAATTAATCGTTTTACTAGTCAAAACATCTTTATTGAAAGTTTTTGCATATTTACTATCAAAAAACTATTTTTACTGATATTTATAATACCGGAAATGCTATAAGTTGTTTTTTTGTTTTGACAATAAGATATTAATTAAACTAATATATTATTATAACATAGATTACGCTTTAAACTTAATTTATTACAATTAATTAATTTCCAAAAACAAATTAGTGAAGAGATAAAATGTTATTCTAAAATCAAGAAAAAAACAAAATATTCATTACCATATAAAGTGTTGGAATTTTATAAACTGCATCTACATAAATAAGCATATGTTGTAACTAATTATAAAACTTGAAATAGAGTAAATTTTACACTTAAAAACACTTGCACTATTTAAACTATTTTAACTATTTACATTCCGTTATAGAAAATAATTAAAAAAACATCTTATCTAAAGAAATTACGACATTTACAAAATTAATCAAAATATAATTTATACATTTACGGTGCAATTTGAAAACTGAAGTTAAACAATTAAATTGTTAATAAAATATGATAGATACATTTTTTAATTATGAATTAAATAAATTATTCATTGTTTATCAATTTTAAATTTGTTTTAATTTTCAGAATTAAATATTATAAGCGAAGATGTAAGCGGCCCGTGCGCAAATTACAGACCAGGCGATGATGATCTCTTCTCCTTTGATTTTATCAGACAATTCCGGTTAGATGTACTGGAAACACAATATCCCGGAGTGACAAGAGTCCGGGGATCAAATCGAATGCAAACTGCTTACCGTCTCGATAGAGATGCTGATCTCACATTACCTACAAGGTTACCAAAAATCTAATTTATTTAAAATATTTTTACTAACAAAAAATGCAAATAAGAGTTTTTCTTACAGAGATATTTTTCCTCAAGGATTACCCGAACAATTTTCTTTTATTTCCACATTCCGTGCTAGGAAACTACCAAAAAGTCCTTGGCATATTATTAGAGTTACAGATTTAGAAACTAAACCACAATTTTTGATTACTTTAAATCCTAGAAAACAAACTATTGAGTTTTCTTTGCCTGATTATGAAGGAAGACTACAAACATTAGTATTTCATAAAGCAAACGTAAGTGTCTAATAAAAAAATATTTTGATCATTTTAAACAAGTTAAAATAAATCATAATTAACTTAAAAGGAATGCTAAATATTTTTATTACATGTCAAATTATGATTGATTTGTTTTATATTTCGCATTAATATTTAAGTGATGAAACAAGACAATATTATTTCAAGGTTTTTGATAAAAATTGGCATAAAATCCATTTTGGAGTATTTAGAGAACGCGTATCTCTTTATGTCGATTGCGATGAAAGTTCAACAGCTCTTTTAGAACCAAGAGGACCTATTGATACAAATGGAGAAATTACAGTATCAAAATTAGCAAATACAAAACAAACAGTACCGGTAAGATAAAAATAATCATTTTTGTACATTTCACAGCATTTTTACAAATATTAATGAATAATTTCATCATTAGAACATATATGGTAATTAATAATTACGTAACATAATTAATAATTAATGTTTTATGGATTAAACAATAATTTATTTAAACACTAATGACCAAATTGACACAATTAGATATATTTATATATTTTAATAAACTGTGACTAACATTATATTTTTGTTCTTACAGTTTTCACAACTGGTAAGTTTGCATATTTATTTCATAATTAATAAATAATTTTTATCATATTATCATTTTAAATGCATGTTTAATTGTTTTAATATTACTAAGAAATAAAAAAGTAAACAATGTTTTATATAAATAAGTTAAAATGAAATTTGTATGTATTTTTTGTTCTGTTTAATATAAAAGATTATAATTATTTTAGATTGATTTACAATGGATGGTTTTAAGTTGTGATCCAACAAGACCTGAACGGGAACAATGTGATGAAATTCCAGTAAGTATTAATAAATTTGAATAACATTCGTAAAAAAAGGAACATTTTATTTTGGAACTTCCTTATAATTTGAAATGTGTTAATTATTACTTTGAATAATAATAGCCTGCTGCAAAACCAGTTGCTCCAACAACTACAGAGCCAGCGTCTAGTTGTGAATTAGTTTGTCCTCAAGGACCTCCAGGATTTAATGGCACAGACGTAAGTTTTTCAACTCAAAAAAAAATGTCATGGAAATATACATATTTCTGCATATTTAAACACTTTTCTTTAATTATATCAAATAGAAAATAAGAGAAACTGTTACACTCTTTTATAAAAAGTTAAGAAATTTTATTAAGACGTAAACCTTTCAAAATAAAATCTGCTCTGTGTTAAAAATATTTTTAAAAAAAGGGTAAAACAAATAAAACATTTTGTTTTAATTCTATTAAAAAAAAAAAAACAGATTACTGAAACCATTAAATAAAACAAAACTATTTTTCAATATATGAAAATGCTCCCTTTGTCATAATAAAAATAATTTTTAATTTGAATCCGGAAATTAGATATTTTAATTAAAATTTATTCTTAAAAAATATAGAATTTAAACGTTTTTAAAGGGTTTAATAGGTTCGCCTGGCCCACAAGGTGACACAGGACCTCCAGGATTACCTGGCGCTATAGGTCCTCAAGGTGTAAGAGGAATACAAGGAGTTCCTGGTTTCCCAGTATGTTCTACCATCTGTTACGCCAATTTTAATCCGTTATAATCTAAAATGATCTGTTAAATATAAATCATAATCTGATTGCTTATAATATAATGCACAACGGATATGAAACATTTATTATAACTTATTTTATAATAATTTCATTCCAGCACCAGAGATAATGACGATGTTTGCCTGAAACCACCAATAACAACAAAAAATAATACGATAGTCAGCATTGAACTAATGTAATAACCCGTAATTTGTTAAATAACAGGGTCGACCTGGTGCACGAGGACCCGTTGGGCCAATTGGAGAACCTGGATTCCCTGGATTTCCTGGATCTAGAGGCCTTCCAGGTCCTGTCGGAAGACCTGTATGTCTAACAGAAATGACACATTTAAATGCAACATGTTCTAGATATATAATTTATCTATTTATTTCCAATCTAATTAACTCTAGTACATGTTACATTATAATTTTGCACACAATTAATAATAGTTTAACATAAATTACTATGTATAATTCACAATTCAAGCGTTTATTATTTTACATATTAAATGTGATATTGATTATGCGTATGATGAATGTTATTTAATATGCATTACGAAATTAGTAATAAATAAATTATTTAATTATGCGTTATGCATGTTATACATTTATACTATTTACAATTGCATTTTTTAATAATTGGAAAATTTATATTTATAAATATATAACATTTTTTTACACATTTACAAAAAGTAATTTTAAGTTTTATAATGAAAGCAAAAAGAAATAAGAATAAATAGTCAAATTTATATTCTTCATAATTATAAAATTATAACTACATTTATAGGGCACACCGGGCATACAAGGTTTGCCTGGAATACGAGGATTGCAAGGACCACCAGGTCCTGTGGGGCAAGATGGAAAAGATGGATTCCCTGGGCTTAAAGGTGAAAAGGTAATAAATAGCGGAAATAAATTTAAAAAAATATTATTTTAATTGTTAAAAAAAATGTTTAATTTTCATTTAAATAGGGTGATACAGGAACCAAAGGCGATCGCGGGGAAAGTGGTAATGATGGTTTTCCAGGTTTACCTGGACCACAGGGTCCAGAAGGACCCAGAGGTCTTCCCGGTGTAGGTGGAGGTTCCGGAGATGGATTACCAGGACCTCCCGGTCCAATTGGTCCTGTTGGACCTCCAGTAAGATTTTACTTACATTTATTTCATAAAACAAATGATAAAATTTATATTAATTTTTAGGGACTCCCAGGAGTAGAAGGACCATCAGGAAGACGCGGTCCTCCTGGTGATTCTGGTATACCAGGTAATCCAGGGTTAGACGGGACTCCTGGACAAAAAGGTTTAAAGGGTGATCGAGGAGAACCTGGTCTTCAAGGACTCAGAGGATTACCTGGTCCGCAGGTAAATTAATATAAAATATAATTAAAATTAGTATTATTTAAATTAAATTTTGATTTAGGGAGTGCCTGGGACTCCTGGTTTACCAGGTGCTCAAGTTGAAGGGGAAGCCGTTCCTGGTCCACCTGGTTTTCCTGGTCAACCTGGAGAAACAGGACCACCTGGTTTACCAGGTGAAAAAGGAAGTAAGGGCGAATCTGGTGACCAAGGAGACATTGGTCCACGAGGTTATAAAGGTAAAAAATAATATTACAAACTAAATAATTATAATAAATTTATTTTATTCTTTCATTTCTTAAAATGCATAGTCTTAATAAATAATTTATTATTAATATAAATATAAAAATTGACATATTAATTTTAAAGGAAGTCTTCAAAGTAATTAATCATGTACTTTAAAATAATTCTTAATTTAAATTTATTATTTATTGTGACTCTGATATTAATGATGCAAAACTGTACCACATGGCCAATTGTAATGTGGAGCAAAGTTCAACGTAATAATAATTTATTTCTATTTTTAAACAAGGGGAACGAGGCGATCCTGGCTTACCAGGATTAGATGGAGCAAGGGGTGAGATAGGAAGAGAAGGTCCTATAGGTCCAGTAGGACCAAAAGGTGAACAAGGTTTTATTGGTCCAGCTGGATTACGGGGTGCACCAGGACTCATAGGATTGCCTGTACGGTTTTTTTTAATATTTAATATTTGTTTATAATTTTACTTTCATGAATTAGGGTGTGATTGGGCCACCTGGGCCACAAGGTCTTCCTGGCCTTAAAGGAGATATAGGATTACCTGGAGAACCTGGTATTCCCGGAAGTGCAGCTTCTGCAGGGGATCCAGGTCCACCAGGACTTCCAGGGGATAGAGGTTTTCCTGGAGAAGATGGATCTAAGGGTGATAAAGGTGATGCTGGAATTGATGGGAAACCTGGACCACCGGGCTTACCAGGAGTTCAAGGCCGAGAAGGAATACAGGGAAATGAGGGTGAAAAGGTATTTAGTAATAATATTATCATTTATGTTATTAACAAAACATATTATATAGGGTCCACCAGGTCAACGTGGTGAACCTGGTCCACGTGGACTTGAAGGTCCAATCGGTATACCGGGAAAAGATGGTACACCAGGTTTTCCAGGTAAACCTGGATCGAAAGGAGATCATGGTGAACGTGGCGATCAAGGTCCTGTTGGACCTCGTGGCTTACCAGGAAATATGGTACAAAAAAATTAAACATTATATGAAAAGAAAAATAATAAATATTTTTATAGGGCTTGCCTGGCCTTCCAGGAGCTACTGGGCCAGCTGGTGTGCCTGGATTCGTAGGCAAACCAGGCCCAGCAGGTCCTCCAGGTCCACCTGGGCCCCCAGGTGATGTATCGTTTGCTAGTAATCAATTACTTTTAGAAGGAAATGGAGTTCCTGGTGCATCTGGTCCTAGAGGCCATCCTGGCCCACCAGGTTTAGTAAGTAATATACAAAATTTTACTTATCTTATTAAATTTATATAAAATAAATTCTTTAAAAATCCCTTTACACTTAATATATACATATATATTTAGCCAGGAGAAAGAGGTGCTTCTGGAGATAGAGGTCCTGAAGGTCCTCAAGGAATACCGGGAATGCCAGGAAAAGAGGGTCCTCCAGGCTTACCAGGACCACCAGGTCAAAGAGGACAACCAGGAATGCATGGTTTGCAAGGACCTCCCGTAAGTTTTGTTTTTTTTTAAATTTTAATAAAAAATATATTTACATGATTTTTTGGAAAGAAAGGTTATAGAAGAAAAAATATAAAATGGTGATTATTTTTTATTTCACACTATGTACAAATTATACTCAGTAATTTTAACTTTTAGTACCCATACATATTACATTAAGAACAAAAAAATTTGTCTCTAATTAATTATCTAAAATTGGTTAAGACAATTATATTATCTTTTTGGCATTGTACATTCAAATACAGAAGTACCATTTTTCAAAAAAAAATTACAATAATTAAACAAAGAATTCATGGAAAATTGTATTAAAATGCATTTGATGAATATTTTTGTATACTAAACGTATTCTGAACAATTTTCAAACATTTGAAAAATGTATATGCCTTTTATTAAAACAATACTAATAATATAATAATACATGTTTACACAGATATATATAAAATCAACAAGTCAAATAATGAGAATAAAAGTCAAATATATAGACACATAAACATACTTAAATTAATACTTAAAATTTATAAAATCACTTAGACACTGTTATGTCAAAACTCGTTATTTTTGAGCATATTTTCGGATAACTGATCCTTTAAGTTCTGGATATAAACTTATTTTACCATACGATGATGACGCATATTTAGTGCGAACTGATTGGAAATTTGATGTTTCTGCTTTCACTACAGTCAACGCCATTTGTTGGACAGTCTTAAGAATTTCACTAAATTTATACGTTGAATAATGAATTAAGACTCGTGTCCAGATTTCCTCCGGTTTCGTACAGTTGTTTAAAATACTACAAGATAGAAAAGTTGCTGCAGCTGCCTGTAACGATGGTCGTACTGAAGATAAATTAAAATTCATTAAACTCAATTCTAATAAATATTTTGCTAATGTGTGTTGTTCTGTATCAGCATTGCTAACTTTGCTGTATCGTCGTAAAAAATGTACAGATAACGGTCGTCCAAAACTATAATCCAACGCTTTAATCATAGTTAGTTCCATACATTTCAGTTCTTCGGTGGTAAAACTTTCATCGCCAATATAAACGAAATCATTAATATCTGGAATATACATTTCCTCGTATTTTGAAGCAATCCATAAAGCTGTGATGCCAACTAATTGTAAATTATCACGGCCAACTGTCTTATTCTTTTGTAAATATCTATCAACAATTTGCACACACAAATGTAAAGTTTCAGGTAACATTTTGAAGTTAATATGTACTTCAACAAGCCAATTTATCAACACGCAACGCATGCGACTTGTTGTACGGTGGCCAGCTAAGAATAATTCATCAATTGGATATTTTAATTCTAAACTATGCAAGTATGCAAATATATCATTTGTATATTCAGCTACAAATTGCGGGTCAGACCCAATGACGTTTTCTTCCTCCTCCTCTATAAAGCAGATGCGTTGAACAGAGTATGATTTCGCTTCATCATTTTTAATCACACATGCAGTTTCAATTTTATTAACAATTGATTTTGTTATCAAATTTTCTGAACTTTTCTTTATACATATTTTATTTTCCGGTTTAGTTTCTACAACTGCTGACTTATTTGTTTGTCTTTGAGTTAGAGTTGTGGTAGTTGTAGATTTTGTAGTAGTAATAATTGATTTTTGACCATTTATTGATGGTTGTTTCTTTAACGGTTCTCTGTTATTGTGAATTTGATTTTTAATTTCACCAAGAGCTTGTCGTTTTGTTAGCCCCGTTACATCTTTGGTAACTGCAGTTTTTCCAGGTAAAATATTTAAAGGCCCGTTCTCCGACGATATTGGCCCTTGTCGACGATGATTTAAAGCCATGCTGTAAATATAAAAAGAATTTATTTCATATATATTTTA
>NEEE01005858.1:0-14457 GCA_002278615.1 Pogonus chalceus | reverse complement strand
AATAATTCTTTTGAAATATTATTAATAATATGACTATTTTTAAATATTTCCAATAAAGCAAGGAAATAGATAAATTGTATGTTAAAAATAGATTAAATTTCAATTTTCAAATGAATTTTTTTTATAACGTATTTCCTAAAAATATACTAATACTTAAAGTAGTTTTAAGAATAACGGTAATAGTTTTTTGTCTAATGATTGTCACATTTTTAAATAACAATGAATGATGAAATAAAGAATCACTTACCGAGAATGTTTACATGGCAGTTCTAACTTCAGAAGAACTCTTTCTAACGCAAAATTTCGAATTCTATTTTCTTTTGAGGAAAAATTCGCTCGACAAAACGGACAATGTGTTACTTTTTCGGAACAATTCCAACATGTATAGTTACCGCAAAACATACACGAGGAAATAGCTGCACATTGCAATGGGTCCATACATACGATGCATTCAGCAAAATTATCTGTTATTTCGCAACAATTTTTACAGTTGCATTGATCGACTATTGCTTTGTTTTCAATATTATTGTCTGAAATAGTTAAAAATAGATTTAATAATAACGTTATTGTTTTAATAACGATACAAATAATCTTATAAGTTTATTAATTATTTTGCTTTAAATATTAAATGAGAATTAATTAAAGATAACATTACAAGATAATTACAAGCAAGTTCAACAAAAAATATTTATAATTGTTTAAATGCATAATGCAATATTCAGAATGTAAATACTTTTAAATTTGCATAATAATTTATTTAAATTATAAAGAACACATTTAGTAACTTTTTAAAGAAAATTATTCAAGTTAAAGTGTTATTTCTTATCAGGGTAATAATAATAATTGCAGAAAATATTTATTTTTTTATGTAAACACGCGAGAAACAAATTCTAGTTTCAAGGCTATCTTGAGTCTTTATTATTATTATTTTTATATTTTTTTGTAAATAGAAAACACGCATGTTTAAAATATTATTTTAAAAGGCACAAAGAGGTTTTGTTGAAATTAATCTTATTGTCAGTAATTAACGTTTTAATTTATTTAATTGGACTTAAATAATATGTTTCATGTTGTCATTCTAGTTTTACGCTTACCTAATTTTTTTTTATCTGAATTCAAATTATTCGAAAAATATCTATTGGGTCTCGGTAATTCTCGCGGATCATTTAATCCTTGAAATATATCTAATGTGCTTGCGCTTCTTAGATTTCTTTCTTGTTGAAACTACAAAAAATATTAAATATTGTTATTTAATTTTTCTTTTTAACAAAAAAACTAAAAAAATTACCCATTCTTTTAGTTTTCGAAACATGTTAAATTTAATAGCACTGACACTCACAAACACTAAACCACAAGAATAAAGAATGTTACTACTGAGTCACTATATGTTTAATGATGGTACTTTATCTATCTTATAACACTCTGAGGTATACACAAGTCCAAGAAGTGCATAGACTTGTCTGAACTGGATGATTCATACTTCCCTCTCTAAATATGCATGCTGGACCTTCCTATGTGCATGCCAATCAGATTTCAAGAATTTGATGTGCTAACCAATCACAGCTTAAGAGTAAAATGACGTTTAAATCTTAGACATATTTGATAAAGATGAATCATTGCAAACATTATTGTTGGTTTATTGAAAATTAGCAATCTGATGACAAATATTTTGTTGTAAAATTGCTTTTTAATATAAATAAATATTTTTGGAACACTTACCATTGTATCAAATTCTATTTAAATTGTATCTAACATAATTCTATTTGATTGTGATTAATCAGTTTTTTAATACTCTAGTAGCGTTTGACATTTTGCTGCATTAACCGTGTTTAGGTACGGAATCGATAGAAATATACGGAAAAAGCGGAAAATATTGTAATTCAATGATATTTATTTGTTGATTTTATCCAAAATGGATTTTAATGTGAAAAAGTTAGTAAAAGATGCAGGTGCTGCATTAAACAGAGTAGTTCAGGTATGATTTTAATTATTTATCTAGTGATGAGTAATAATCTCATTATCATTTGTATACAAAAACTTAATAATTATCTTTTAGTTAACAGAAGAAAAATTAGGAACTTCAGAAAAAACAGAATTAGATGCACATTTTGAAAATTTAGCAGATCGTGCTGAATTGACAAAACAATGGACAGAAAAAATATTATGGAAAACAGAGACTGTTTTAATACCAAATCCTGGAAACAGGGTAGAAGATTTTATATTCGAAAAGATAGAAAAGAAACGGCCAAACAGACTAAGCAATTTAGAATATTTGGGTTTAGATATGGTTGAAGCTGGTAATGAATTTGGACCTGGAACAGCGTATGGAAGCGCTTTAATTAAAGTTGGCCAATGCGAACAAAAACTTGGACAAACTGAACGTGATTTTATTGGATCTGCAGGTTTATGTTACACTCAACCTTTAAGAAAATTTTTGGATGGTGAAATGAAGACAATAATTAAAGAAAAAGGTTTACTAGAAAGTAAAAGGTATAATTGTTTCATATTCAATTAAAATTTATATTAACGATTTATTTGTAATTTTAGGTTAGACTTAGACGCCTGTAAAAATCGTGTTCGGAAAGCTAGAAGCATGTTGGGTCAGCAATCTGTAAGTTGACATATTTTTACATTTATATTTTAACTTTTTCTAAGTGTTACTAATTACTAATTTGTGCACTTAACATTGCTGCACAACATATAGAAAGATGGAATATCTCCAGAAGCTGTTCTTGATCAGGTAACAATATTTCAATGCATGGCACAAATTTTGTTGGTGTTTTCTTTATTTGCACATTTTTACATATTTGTTTGTATTTTTTCGGAACCTGCTTATTAAAGTAGGTAGTTTAAATAAATATTTTTATTTATTAATAATAAAAAATATAATATTAGTTGTTTGTTGAAATAATATTATTTTTAGGCGGAAAGAGATTTACGCGTGGCCCAATCAGAGTTTGATCGTCAAGCTGAAATTACAAAACTCTTACTAGAAGGCATTAGCAGTTCACATGCAGGTCATTTGCGATGTCTTCATGAATTTGTTGAGACACAAGTGCGATATTATACTCAGTGTCAAAACATAATGCAAGAACTACAACGGGAATTAGCTAGGTAAGTTCTATGCAAATCAGTTTTTGTGTGTAGTTTTGAAAATAAAACAAGTTGTAAACAAATATTTATCCATTTGTTATTTAATATGAATAATTTTTGGCAAATATTTATTTGTTATTTATCTGTGTCACCAATCTAATTAGATAAGCCATTATAATATGACTAATCTATTTGAAAAATATTTGTTTTTACCTGCTTTGCTTTGTTAAGCGGTAAAATGATTTTGGGATAATTGGCAATACATTTTCAAAAGATAATTACGAGTTTAGTATGAATAATTAATGGGTAAATAAAGAAAAATAAATAAATTGTTTGTATATTGAAACTAAAATAGTTTGCGACTTAAAAACTACAATAATAAAAATATTTACATATATTATAGGTTGGTGAACATTTCGTAGTATATTTTTTAGATAATATCGGCATTGTTTATAAGTCTTTTTGTTTTTACTAATGACTTATTATTTTTTATCGGAAACTATTGTTAATACTTAAATAATTTAAGTCATTTATGGTATATTAAACTTTTTAAATCATTTAATTTTACAATAAAAAGTATAAAAAAATATCAGTCATATAAAACTATTATTTTAAGTAAAAAAATAATAGACAGTTTGGAAAAAAAGTATAGATATTGTAGTTTTGTAATTAGCATGTATATCCGTAAAAGTCTTTGAGGTAGCTATCGGTTGCTTTCGTTGGTGTGGTTTTGTAGCATGCGTGTTGTTTTCAGTGGAATGCGTCCCAGCCCGGTATTACGTGTGAACAGTGAGGATGTTGAATCTCCAGTTTTGAACGCACCTCCTCAACCTCCTAGCTCTAGTGCTTACACCACTGCTACGATGGTAGCTGCTGACGATTCTAATTTTTCTATAATTTAAATTCTCTCTCCTTTTGCCTACGCTTCTTCGTATTCATGCCGCATTATTGTTATTATCCTATTCACGTTATCGAACGAAATTTAAAATGATTATCGTGACTCATGATCATATGAAATGATTATTTCGTTCGTTATCGTTAAGTGAATTTAGAGTTGAAATATTATGTGTACTGTAAATTATAATCTATCTAATATTAATATCAGTAGATTTGCACGTTTTTTGAAAGTACTTCAATGTACATTATATTAGTATGAAATATTTAAAAAAATGATATTGCTTCGGTAAAAAAAATAGAAATTTTTTCCGTAATTGTGTGCAATAAAAATTAAAGTTTACTGGAAATAACACTCTGTACTAATATAATGTATAATTCTCTATAAATCAACACAAAATATTTGAATCATTTTAATCTAATACGTGTTAATTTTAATAAACTATATCTACACTATTTATATATTATTTTTTTGAAATTCAATAATCACTCGTTACTAAACTCCAGACATAATTGTTGTTATTAGACATCTATTGTTATGTATTAATAAAATTATTCCAATAATCGTTAAATCAAATTTAAATTTTAGCTTAATAAAATGTGTTCATTTAATTATTTTTATTATAGTCCATTAAATGTATTAAGAAAATCGCCTATTTATTAATAAATTTTTGGAAATATTTTTCCATTAATATAATGTGATTTAAATCTAGCTCTGGTCGAAATGAAAACCTACACTTGTTACTATTGTATCAATTATAAAGTGTTCTTATTGACGTTAAAATATATCAATAAATAAATAATAATACGATCATTTTGACCACTGCCGGCATCTAAAATGTTGTCCAAACACCATTATATAATTATACACACCTATAAATGAACAAATAATAAATATATTATATTGGCTACGGTGTTTTATTTTCCTTTCTGTCATTTCTTGTTGCTAGTTTGTCTCCTATGCCTGGTGCAGTCCCTTATCGACCCGTTGAACTAGGAAATATTGAAAACAACACTTCAATTTCTATTGAACTTTCTACTGATGTCAAGCGAGCTCGAGTTCTATATGATTATGACGCTAAAGATGCTACTGAACTTAGTCTAATGGCTGATGAGGTAGGCTTTACAGTTTCCCTTTATTAACTTAATTTTTCCTTCCAAGATTTCCTATATTCCAAGTAAATTAACCGGTTAAAATATACATATGTTTAAAAAATAATTTCCGTAAAGTATACATCAGCTATTTTTACGAATTTCGCGTCTTTTAGTATTAACGAATATCTTGTATAATCTAAATATATAGCTGAAACTTTAAATATGAACGTATTGCAATATTCCCCATTGATTTCCGCATTAAGTGCAATAAGTTAAACTATTGCCGCAAAAAAAAAAAAAAAATTGCAAGGATATACATAAGCTATTTTTGCAAATTTCGTTTTTTAGTTTTTATGAATATCTTGTGAAATAATTTAGGTTTTAAGCTGAAACTTTTAACTATATACGTGTGATATTTTTTAAATACAAAAATGATAATAATAAGTGAGAATTAGCTTTTAAAAAATTATTAATTTATTTTATTTTTTGTTAAAAATTGCTTCGACACTTGTTTTTGAAACAAAAATTTTTTCAAGAAATGGCAAATTTTTGCAAAAATACTAAGGNTCTTGGGAAAGATAATACCTTTTTAATACGAATTGAAAATGTATATAAATTATAAAATTCTCTCTTTTTATGTATGAAAAATATTTTTCAAAAAATGGCAAATTTTTGCAACAATAGTAAGACTAGAACATCAGTTGCGTTTTCTAAAGTCTTATAATTAATTTTTTGTCAATATTTTGCGAACGGAAACAACTGTTTAAGTGCGAATTGAAAATATATTTATATGTTTACACTGAAATATTTTCTTTTCAGAATTTATAATTCATTTTTCATAAAAATGTAAGGCTCACACATTTTAAAATAGATGAATTCTTATTGAAATTAAAAGACTTTTTTTTATTTATTTTCTGACTCATCTATATTAACAATTTACATTTAAGATGTTTTTTTAATATTTTAAAATAGTATTTCATATGAAATAACTGTTTACAGGTAATAATAGTTCAAGAATTAGCCAATGTTCGAGATGAAGATTACTTACTAGGTGAAAGAGGTAATCAACATGGAAAAGTACCAAAAGCGTTTTTAGAAATACTCAATTAAATCTCTAATGTTATTTGTCTTCCTTTCCTGTGGTTTAGATGTTATACCAATTCTTAAATGTACTCAGATTGTTTTTAAACTCGAAAATAATTAGTGATAGTAAGTTGTGAAAAAAATAATGGATACAAAAATCCATTAAATATATGACCAGTGCAATAATTTTAAATGGTAAATTTTTGAGCGCGTCTTAAATTATTTTTGCTTATAATATGCAAAAATAATTATTTTAAATGTATTTTAAAATAATGTAGGAATTTTACTTACATTATATTAGATATTTATAAACTGAAAAGAAGTTTATTTGTGACACGCTCGTACAAATGTCAAATTATTAATGCTTAAAGGGTTGTTGATATATGAAATAAATTATGCCTTGACTAGCAATTATTAACCGTTATAGCTTTGAAAAAAGTGCAATAAGATAATTTATAAATATATAATATAAATGGCAACGAACATATCTATTGAACAATAATATAAGATCAATTACATTCCTTAATTGTTGCATATAAATATGTAGTGAGCATTTGTGACAATATATTCATTATTCCATATGTAATTGTTAAGAACATTGTTTAGTCGTTCACATATCATGTAGATATTTATTTTAAATGTTAATCAATTAATGCTCAACTATACTTATTGCTCTCTAAATTAGGAACATATTGAAATCTCATTATTAAATATTACTTTGAAATTATTGACTTTGTTACTCATATTTTAACAAACATTTCTTGTTTATTATATAAACTAAAAACTATTACTTTGTATCTAAAGCATTTATTAATTTTATAAATGATATATTTGCTTTAGATTTTAATAATTTATTTAAATATTTCAGCTATTCATCAAGTGATAAGTTAACTAAAATTTATTTATAATTAATTTTTATTAAGCAATAACTTGTCAATTTGAAATATGTAGTCAATAAACCATTGTGTGCAACTTCAAACAATAAATTGTTAATTGTATAAAGTTTCTTTTTATAAATCCTTTTACATTAATTTTCTTTATTGTTTAAATATTTTAAAGTTTTGGGTATAAATAAAACAAAATATGATTTTTAAATGTTTTTATTAAATAAAGATAGTAATATAAGAATGTTTACTTCTTCTTAGATACACCAACAGTTCTACCACGACGGCCGGTAGTTTTGGTATGTTGACCACGGACACGGAGACCCCAGTAATGACGCATACCACGATGGGCGCGGATTTTCTTCATTCTTTCCAAATCTTCACGAAGTTTGGAGTCCAAATATGAAGATGTTAACTATGAACAAAATTATAAATGTATTAATTTTTTAGTAAAACTAGTTTAAACAAGATATTTCAAAAAGTGGTATTATATATTTGTTGCATATGTTTATGAAAAACTTAGTAACTATACTTTTATAAATCAAAAATGCTTCAAAGTATTCACAATAATTCTATGAACGTACTAGACACCTTTTCCACATAGAAGATTATCATTATAGTACAATTACAAATGTATGCGTTAATTTTGCACAGGCTACCAGCTAATAATATACGGGGTCAATAAAATTAGCCGTTTATCTGTGCCATATTAGAAATAATAATGATACAACATACCTGGTTGTATTTACCATCAACAATATCTTTTTGTCTGTTGAGGAACCAGTCTGGGATTTTGTATTGACGGGGATTTGACATAATTGTAACAATTTTTTCTACCTCTTCTTCAGAGCATTCTCCAGCACGTTTATCTAAATCAACATCGGCCTTTTTCAAGACGATGTTAGCATATCTACGACCAACACCTTTGATCGCAGTCATGGCAAACATAACTTTACGTTTACCATCAATATTCGTACCCAAGATACGAAGAATGTGTTGAAACTTTTCTGGAATTACGAGCGACTGTAAAATAAAACGAAATATATGAAATATTTGAAAAATAACACATGTTGACAAAATGCAAATGTTTGGTTAGAAAACATAACATTTATTTCTTTGACATTTTGAACAAAAATATCACTTAAATTTCACATATTACTACAAATAATTACACATATTAATAAAATTGATTTAAAATTTGTAAAGATGATTAATATTTTTTCAGTATTTTATTTTACTAACCATTTTCGTGTACCGATTTGACGCAAAGCGGTGTGAAAAGAGGAAGAACGTATTTTAGCCGATGGCGCCACTAGTATTATTCTGCCTTTTCTACCCTATGCCCACCTATGCCTATTGTCGATATTTAATATCAGCTTCGTAATAAAATACAATTATTAATGAAAAACTATATGACATGTCAGAAATAATATTTATTTAAAATTCTACAAACATTATATATAATTAAAGACAAAATAATATATGTTTTTAAATTTAAAATTTTTTTTTAGCGCTACAGTATCAGCAATATAAAAATTGAAATTTTCATTAATTTTTTATACATTAATTGTATTGAAAATAAATTTTAAATCCCATATTTTTAACCGTACCTATAAACAATTTCATACATTTGCGTATTATAGTATAAATTTAAATGATAAATAAGCTCTTAATGATTCAGTTTTGACACTTGTCAATAAATGTTGAAAATTATATATCATTTCAATTTCAAAATATACAAAGGGATTGTTTTAAAATTCTGTTACTATTTGTGAATAATTAAATTGAATATTTTACTTTTATATATTTAGTTTTTACGTGGTGACAATCTGACAAAGAGAAATGAGATAAAATTAATAATTTTATGAGCTTGATATTGTTATAGGTTATTGTCGTTTGTGTTATTTCTTTCTTGCAATTTTGATTTAAAAAAATATATTTAATTGTCGTGTTTGATTAATATCCATTGAGTCTTTCTACAATTTTGTATAAATTGATTTATCTTAGTGTATTTGTAAAAAAAAAAATAATGTTAAAATGTTGTATTCCGAATTGTACTGCTATAGGTAAGTTAATAATTAAATAATACATTCTATAAATTTATTTACATGCTAAATAAAAAGTCTTTCTTATTTTTAAATATATTTAGTGGAAGCATCTGAATCAATATAATATTTTCGTCATGTACTCATCTACACTAAAGAAACTATTTAAGTTTAAGATCATTTTAAAGTAGTATGTTTTCTAGGTACGTCAAAACACAGATTTCCAAATCCAAAAACTCATCCTGAATTATTTTTTAAATGGATAGATATGTTAGGACTGGATGAACTAAAAAATATGGAGCCCAGAGAGGTATACGCAAGAAAACTCATTTGCTTAGCTCATTTTGATGTAAAGCAAGAAAAATTAGAGAATCCTCCGAAATTACCTAAATTAGCAGTTCCATCATTAAATCTACCGAGTATGTTTCTCATTTTTTATTTAACATAGTTTATTTAACTAATATATTTTTTTTGTTTTCAGATGATGATATAGTATTACCATCTTGCAATCGAGAATTACTAAATGGTAAAGAAGATGAATTTGTTAAAAATATTTTATGGGACCATTCATATTTAGGAGGTATATTTAATTATTTTTGTTTAAATACGTAATTTATTAAAATTAAAAATATAGGTTTAACAACAGAACAAAATTCTGAAATGTATTTAAATGAAAATGTAATAATTTCTAACGGAAGTACGTTAAATGATGTAAAGAATGAAGTAACATGCGTTATGAAGAATAAAGAAAATAATGTAGATATAAGTAATACAGTTTCCTGGGAAAATAATTCTGATGTCATATCACCAATATATCATATTGAATCTAATAGTGGTATTTAAAAAAATATTTGAATTTAATTTATATTCAATTAACGTTAAAATTTATTTCAGAACTTACAAAAATAGAAGAATCATCAGATATATCTTGTTCTACAAAAGATATAAAACCAGTTGATATAAAAAATGACACAAAAATAATAAGTATAGAAATTATTTAACAAAAAAAAAAAAAATTATATTTATATTATAATTTATATATTTTTTTAGATAAAACAAGAGTAATGTACAATACAACTTGTTCTGTGCCTCATTGTAAAAACTATAGAAAAGAATCAATAAGTGTTCATAAATTCCCTTCGGATCCTACACTATGTAAAAAGTGGGCACTTGCATTAGAAATTAAAAAACCAATAAAGGAATATATGAAAATTTGTTCAGATCATTTTAAAGAAACAGATTTTTTCCCTTGTCGGTAATAATTTAATAAAATTGTATAATTATATTTTATTAAATTGTATATATGTTGTAGCGTATCAAGCAAGCCTCGAAAAATATTAAAGAAAAATGCTGTACCCTTTTTAAAGAAGTATGATCAAGGTCAGTACATAATATTTTTATTATTCCTTGGTATTTTTATCTAAATATTTATAGGGATAAAGCGTACGTGTTTTGCAAAAAATTGTTCCAATGATTCGGAAAGGCAGAAAAATTTATCTTTCTTTCCATTTCCAAATACAAAAAAATTGTAAGTTAAAAAATATAATATAATTCAGTAAATTTAAAGCACCAATTTTTTGTATAGAGGTCGTATTTGGACAATAAATGCGAATTCTGATGAATTACATAAACAAACAAATTTAAGTTTACCAAGATTTTTGTGCGCATTACACTTTGAAGATAAATATTTTGTAGATCCTTATACTAAAAGAAAACTTAAGCAAGATACCGTAGTTATTCCTACTATTTTCAATGAAAACGTAAAAAATGCTTCTACTGACTTATTTTTAGTAGAAGATATACAAATAGAAAAAACGCCAAATGAAGTAGCAAATGAATCTGAAGATATATCAAATACAAATAATATTATTGAAATGAATTTAAATGAAGTAACTATAACAAATAATATGACCGAATCATGTAATACTGAGTTTGGACAAATAAATTACTCAGACTCAATGAGTAATAACTTTGAGATTAAGTCTGAAAACATTCTTTCAAAATTAGATTTAAAAGTTAATCAATATTACTGCAGATTATGTGCAGAATTATTTCAATTAGATTCGCTTGAACCCATTTTTGAAAATGGAGCGTTTACAACATTAGGAAAAATGTTGGATGTTTGTCTTCCTGGAAAGGTAATTATGATTGTAATTATATAACTATGAAAGAATAATTTAATTACTTTTTTATAGTATACCATTGACGATAATTTGCCAAAAACGATGTGTTTTAATTGTGCTACAAAATTAGAAAATTGTTATAAAGCAATACAACAATTTTTAGATGCTGAAATTGAGCTATACAATATTATTTATAATAAATCTGTTCCAGTAGCGGAAGAAAATTCAGAAACGTAAGAATCAAATATATATTAATAGTTAATTTCAAAATAATTGATTGATATTTTAATTATATTATAGCGTTCCAGAACAACAATTATATGTAGTTAAATCGTAAGTTTTGGCAAATTTAATGCCGCACATAATTTAATTTAATTATTTTTGATATAGGATAGTAAATGATGAAAACAACGTCGAAAAAATAGAGGTTACAGTGAATCCTGCTGCTAGTATACCTGTAGATATTAACGAATTAATGAATGAAAATAAAGAAGAAGAATCAAATAATAAATATCAGTGTTTAATATGTGTTCAAAAATATAATAATAAACAAGATCTTATTGATCATTTTTTAATTGCGCATCCTGAAAAAGCCGCAAAAAATAAAATAGTATGTACAGTAGTTCCCGCAGATAGTAATAAACCAAAAACAAGTACTCCTGAAAAAATAAAAACAAATATAAATAATAGAGCCTCAAAAATTATGTATGAATGCGTAATTTGTAGTTCATTTCATGAGAAAAAAAGTACGTTAGTAAAACATACATTACGGTATCATTCAGAAGAAAATAAAGGAAAAATAGTTTGTCGTATTCTTAAACTTAATAGAGGTAAAATTTTAAAATGTTTACATTGTAAAAATATATTTAGAAATTTCCGTAAATACAAAAAACATGTACAAGGACATTTTGAATTAAACTGTGTAGAATGCGGTCTTGCTTTTAATACAGTTTATCAGTTAAAAGAACATATCAAAGTTCATAAAGAAAAACCATATACTTGTTTAGAATGTAATCGATTTTTTACTACCAAATCAGCTTTGACTAATCATGCAGCAGCTCATAAAAATATAATTAAAAATGCACCTTCGGAAAGTGATGGAAATGGTAAATTTCGCTTGTATAAAAAATATTTTCCATTCTTACTATATACTTAATTGTAGACGTTGAACTTCATGAACCCAAAGAAATATCTAAAAAGGCTTTATGTCAGATTTGTGGCAAACTTTTTTCAGCTATGTCTTTATTAAATTACCATTTACAGCAACATTCCGATGATCGGCCTTTTAAATGTTCTGTATGTTCTAAATCTTTTAAAACAACTATATCACTACAACAGCATAAAAGAATACATTCTTCTGAGAAAAATTACATTTGCCAAACTTGTGGTAAACGGTTTCGTTATCTAGGAGTTTTAAAATCACATATTATATCACATTCTAACTATAAACCTCATAGTTGTGGACTATGTGGTGCGCGTTTTAATCGTAAAGGGAATTTAAAGACTCATATGAAAATACATATAGGTAAACAAACAAACAATCTAACAGATAGAATTAAATATTATATTTATTGTCTTTATGTTCAAAATATTTCCAGATTTAAATGACAAATGTTATAAATGCAGAATATGTAAAATAGAATTCGAAAGCAGATACTTATATATGGTGCATAAACGCATGCATTCAGACGAAAAGAAACCATTTTCTTGTGAAGTTTGCGAGAAAAAATTTTCAACTAAATTTCAAGTGCAAATACACCTTCGAATACATACCGGTGAAACACCATTTACTTGTGAAATATGTAATAAATCATTTAGGAGTTCAGCAATAAAGAAACAGCACAAATTAATTCATATGGATGTTTTTCCACATCATTGTGAATTTTGTGATAGAAAATTCCGTCGGTTACAATCACTAATTGTCCACCGAAGAACTCATACTGGCGAACGCCCGTTCCCTTGTCCTACTTGTGGTAGGCCATTTGCAAATCGCGGAGATATGATAAAACATAAACGAATACATATGAGAAAAGACAAGAAAGTAATTTCTATTCAAATCGATACAGAAGCTATAGAAACATGGCAAATTAATGATATGAAAGATATGGATTTGATTATGGTTAACGATAATTCTATCCATGATAATAAAATTGTTGAAGATTTTGTAATTGAAGAGAGTATTGTTTGTGAAGAAAATACATCTCCTGATAATAATATATTAAGTTCAATATTATTATCATAGTCAATTTATATAATATTGATTTTAATAGTTCATATGTAATTATTTGTATTGTACTAATAAACGAAGATTTTATTATTCTTTTGCTGATACATAATATTGTAATAAAAACTTTTATAGATACTTCATACAATTCTAAATCTATTTTTTCGTTAAATTTAATTTTTAAAATTGAGTTTCAATATTTGACGAAAATGGTAGGGGAAAATACATATAATTGCTTTAGATTTTAGCATTTTTTTGTATACATTTATGCTTTAATAAGAACGCATAAAATAGTTAATAACAATTGATGTATCACTTTAAAACTTTAAGTTTAAATAATTACAAATATTTAATTTAACTGCACTGGAAAATTTACAGTTCAAGTCTTTTATAGGGTAGAGAAAAACAATTAAAATTATTTTTATTTTTTTAATTTTCTCTAGTATGAACCATACTTTCTGTTAAAATTTATTAACTTTGTAAAAAAAAATACTACCAAAGAAAAAGAGTTCGTTTTTTTTTTTAATTATAAATAGTAAAAAAGCATTTGTTTAAATTTGTTTCATATTTACATAGGTTCATGCTAAAGCAATGCACACAATTAAATAACTTGTGAAAATTTAGTTCTATACGTTTAAAATTAAGAAAGAATTACTTCCCGGCGGTTTGAAAAATGTTTTGACATTAATAAAGACATTTTTTGCATTTTACTTACTTTTTTCCTGCAATGGAGATACCGAAAATCGACATGTCGAATATGATAGAATATCATTTATTTAAAATTAATTTTATATGAAAATATAAAATATTTCGGAAAAAAGCCATTTTTGCCAAAACAAGTATGATTACAGTGCAGCCTATTTTTCGCGAAATTCAACATTTTAGCTTTTTGCAAAAATCTCGAGATATAACTGCCCTATTTAAATAAAACTTTGGAAATACACGTTTCAAAATATTCCTTATCGCATACCGCCTTCGAAAAAATTCCTCAAAAATATGCCATTTTTGGCAAAAAT
>NEEE01005754.1:23844-36122 GCA_002278615.1 Pogonus chalceus | reverse complement strand
AATAAATTGTAATATAAAAAGTATAAAGTTGTTATTTTAAGATGTTTATAATAAAAACAATCCATTAAATCATAAGGAAACGATGTCAAGATTGCATAAAAACTTATATTGTACTTTAAAAAGTTTATAATAAAAATAAAACTTGAATATTTGTTTAACCTGATTTTGAACAAATAAAATAAATTATCATTTCATTTGTCAGTCAAAGTAAAAAGACAAATACAGTTTATTTTCTTCGTTTCTCATAACACAATCTTTATTCACATGCTTTTTCTGTCCACATGTCCGTCGAACAAATACGGAAGTGATAGAAATCGACCGAATTGAACTTGTCAATCACAAATACGTCATTCCAGGCGAACTTCATCTAAATAATAAAAATAAGACGCGCATTTCCGGGCAACTTGTAGTAAACAATAGTTTCAATGTGTATAAACAAACAAAGACGTACTGGTGTAGTAATGATCAAATTAGATTTTATTTTGTTTGTTGTTGATTAATCAATAGATTTTCAAAACTTTATAATGAATTTGGTTTCTTCTAAACACCAATATTTTAATTAAAAATAAATAACTACCATAATTATTACATTAACGTACGTGAGCTAAGTTATATTTTCTTCTTAACAGCGTGATTAAAATCAAAATAATCTAAGTGCTTAAAATTTTATAATTTGTGTTTAGTGTAATAGTATTTAGAAGTTTTTAGTACGCTATCCGAACACTATTCGTTTGTAATTCTCAAACAAGGTGTAGAATATTCTAGCTTCACTTATAATTTAAATATGACGAACATAAGTTGTTATTTTATTTAATAAACTAAGCATAGTTCTTAATAAATCATTAAAAACAATTTTTGTTTTTATATTTATCAAATAATTTACTAATATTTTCATTTCATTATGATTGCTTTCAAATTTTGATTTTGATTATTAGAATTGCATATCAGAGATGCATTAGCTGTAGGTTTTTGTTTTAGTTTAGAAAATTCTTTATTTTCTTACTGTAATTTCGAAAAAATGTGTTGCTAACTAAGATTTTTTTCAATATAAATATTTGATTTTTATAACTAATTTTACAAGCACCAAGATGGTAAAACCCCGTAAAGGCAACACGCGGTCGCTGCCGTTTCAAATAACTGTCTGCCCGCTTGAAATCTAAAAAATTATACCTAAATAACTGATAAATTATAATAAAAGAATTCTTGTGTTATAAAACTATATGTTTATTTTAAAATTCACGCTATAATAATGTTTAAATATTATTAGCTTAAGAGACATTTACATGTTCTTATTATTTCTGAAATATATCATCGAGAAAAGATTAATGATTACACTAGATTCACCATTTTATTTAATATGATTTTGCTCGTATACCTTATAGTATCATAAATTGTGTAGGTAGTGACAGCAATATATTATAAATATATATTCCAGGTTTTTTATTTTTTATTTGGAATGTTCAAACTGTAATAAATTTACTTTTTTCTTGTTTATCATAAACGTATTTTTCAAAATAATTTTTCATATAAACGAATAGTTGTATGAAATACCGCAATAGCAGCACTGACTAGATCAATACGTATTCTGGTACAGAACCAATCTCTTCATCTTAAACATGCTACAGACAGCATCCCTGATTCCGGTTTAACCGGAGAGATGGCTCTGCAGAATATTTTTGTGTTACAATATGCAGTTATCTTTTGTATGTTTAGAAATTTTATCGTAAGATGACTGAAGAATATCTTTTAAACTGATACGCAGTGTTACAACTATAAAATTTATTAATATTTTTAAAAGCATATATGCTTTTAGAATTCGAAACACTATTAAAAAATATTTTTGGACAAAATTTACAACACGCAGGTGTCGAAATGAAATACTTTATAAAATTTATAAACAAATCAGTTTTTCTGAGTTATTTATTTATTGATATTATATTTTAAGTTTGCCTTTTTACGAGAATTGTATTTAAAATCTAAATTTATATTTCAATTGCAAAAAGAACAACTATTTATTTAATTTTTAAAAACAAATTAAGCCAACAAGAGTTGACTTACAAAGAAAATAAGAAAATAGTTTTAAGAAATTTGATATTCTGTTTTTGTTTTTTAATATTTTGACCGCTTCAAGATATTAAGATTTTTTTTCTGATCGCGATTTCTAACTTATATTAAATTATCTAAATTAAACTGATGCCCAAAAGATTTGAAAATGTTTTTATTTTTTATATTTTTTTAAAATTGTTGTTTATAATTAAAATGTGCATCCAATGAGTTCTTTAATGACAGGACAATCTTGTCACGAGATTCAAGTAAACTAATATTTCCATCTTAAAGCAGTTTACAGAGTGCCATGCACTTTGTGTTCTTCTAATTGTCATTTTAATATAAGGAAGATTAAAATAATGGAAACTCACTTCAAAATAAAATGAATTTGGTATGAAAAATTAGGCAGACCCATATAAATTTTAATTGTAAAGATAAGCTTAAGAATTATAATTTATTTGTATGCTAATAAAGAAAACTCAAATTTATGATTTTATTGATATTTTAATTTAATTAATTTTTAAACATTAAGACGAGATTACAGAGAAATTCATAAATACAAGAACTGTGATAATGTCACTTAAAGTTATTTGTTTTATTTTGTATGGCACTCTGTAAACTATTTATAGATGGAAATTTTAATATACCTGTATCTCGTCAAAGGATCATCTTATATCATTAAATAAGACCTTATTGGATGTACATTTTAATTCTGGAGAAATTTTGTACAGTGCTGATTAAAATATTAAGACCATCTACCAATCGACATAAATTCTTGACTTTCAGGGAATATAACTTTTTAAATTGTTGATATGTTAAACTTTCCTTTGCCCGTAATTTATTTTATTTTTTTATTACCGCAAATTTTATACTATTAATACATAAAATTGGTAATTAAATTGTGATGGGCTTTTTTCTTAAATATATCAACAATTTAAAAAGTTCAGTCCCTGAATGTCAAGAGTTTATGTCGATTGGTAGGTGGTCTTAATATTTTAATCAGCACTCTATTTAAATATTTATCCTAACATAAATAGAGAAAAAATTATGGCATAATAAAAATTTTACCAATTTACAATATAACAAAACATAAATGTAGACACCCGGTATATAATATATTACTATTATTACATTTAATTTCAAAATAATATTATTTATACAAATATGCATTTGTTTGTTAAATGATTTATGGTGGTAAATCTTCATTAACATATAAACCTCTTTTTTCTTTTGTTAAAACTTTGACATAAAATTCTTTAAATAATCTTATTTAGTTTACTACAAACTACAATAAGAATAAAGAATTTCATGTAAATATTAAATTAAATTAATTTAAATGTTCATACTTAAAATATTATTTCTCTTTTTATCTAATTGCTGGTAATAATAACGAAAATCTAAATTAAAATTATAGAAATAAAAATATTTTTGTAACAAAATTTTAAAATATATCATTACCTGTTAAAATATAAATATATATATTTAAATATAAATCTTTAAAATTTCAAATATTACTAACCAAAAAATTTCTAAATAATTATAAATATTAAAAAACTATAATTAGTAATAGAGTTTCTTGACGTTCGTTAATTTTTTAAACTAATTATTTGCGCGTTTTGATTATAATTGGAGTATTTCTGAAATTAATATAAAAGCTGAAATGCAAAATATTTGAAAATTTATTTAATCATTAATTGAAATAATATCAATTGAATATTGTATAAATAGTCCAGTAAAAAGAGCATGTTTGGAAAGGCAGCAATTTTATTTTTTCATCATATAAAAGACTTTTCAAAAAGTAAAATTAAGCAATGAATTGCACTTTAAGCGCAATATCTTTTTTTCTATTCATATTATAGAAAATTTGCACCTGAGCTTTTTTGTAGAGCTTTTTTCAATAAACAATATGATATACTAATATATGTATAATTTTTATTATATTTTGATGCGTTTTGTACCTAAAAACGAAGCAACCAATGGATAAAAAGTCTAGTAATCTTAAGTTACTTTTAATAAATATGGCCACAAAATAAAAAAAATTGTGAAACAAATCTGAAAATCTGAATTGAAATTTTATACATTCATATACTTTTTTCATCCGTTGGTTGCTCAGCTGTTAGAAACAAAAACGCATCAAAATATACATTAGTATATCATAGTATTTATTGAAAAAGGCTCAACAAAAAAACGTAGATGTAAATTTTCTATAATATAAATAGAAAAAAAGATATTGCGCTTAAACTGCATTCATTGCTTAATTTTACATCTATTTTTGTTTATTACTTTTTTATTATTATTGTTATAAAAAAAGTTATGAACAAAAATTGTAGATAACATTATTATCTACAAAAAAGCTATTTACAAAATTTTTGTAACACTTATAATTTCCAAGATAAAATAAAAAAAAAAAAAAATGATTGCACTCCTATTTTCAAAATTGCGCCAAATAGGCATCGCTTCCGACCCCGAAAACTCAAACTCAAACTTTTAAGAAAATATTCTATATGATAAAAAAATTAAATTGCTGTCTTTCCAAAATGCACGGTTGACCCCTTTTTTGCGCATTTTGCTAGACTAGAATGCAAAAACAATTTAAAATATATTTATTTTCAAAAGATAATACAATTCAAATAAATCAAATACAAACTTGATAAACAGCTCAAGAATTATTAATGAATAAAAATCATGTCTTACTATTTATAACAACGAAGAAAAATGTGCATCTCATTTAAATAAATATAAAACAACAGTAGCTTTGTTGAATCATTTCAATCTATGCTACTACTGAAATTTATATTCGTAGATAAAAACATCAGATATAAAATGCGACTTCTTAAATGGTGTGCTGGTATGCAATGCATTCTTTACATACAGACGTGACATATTTTAGTGAACCTCTATCCATATATTTTACAACAAATAAAAAAACTAATTATGAGAATGCAATGAAACCAATAATAGATTAGCAGCTGTTGTAGTAAATACATTATTATCTTTCATATGTTTAAATAGAAAATTTATTTAGGTTAAATTTTATTTTTATTTTACTAATTATTTTGTGTTGTGTTGTTTCAGGTGGGTGAAATTATTTTCAAAGTTATTATCGGCTTTTGTGGTAAGTGAAAGTTATTATACATTGCTTAAAATAATTATAAGACATTATGAATTATAATTTATACGAATAGGATTTATTTAAACGCGCTGCAATTGTTTTTTGGAACAATTTGAAATTTAATTTATTCTTCTTACTTTGTTTTCAAGTAAATTTAACAGTTAACTGTAATTATTTCGTTTTCAAGTTTTTAAAACATTATTTTTTATTAATTAATATATTTAATAATAAAATTTTAATGGCTTACACTGAAGATCGGACAAGCTTTCTTAAAAGTTGTAATTTAAATATTTCAAATTAGTCAAATATTTTTATACTATTTTTATTATTTTTTTAACTGTTTAAATGGTTAATTGTGGTAATAAAAAAAAATATTTGAAAATCTTTATAGCAAAATAAAAATTATAATGTCATTCTCACACTCAAAGTGATAATTTCAACATTTTGTGAATTTTTAAGTTTCCTTAACGTTGATTCCACAAGTTTAAAAAAAAAAAAAAATACAGTTCAATATTTCCTGATTGTTCCAGTCAGGGCTTCTGTATTCGAACTTTGTCTAGTTGCCATTTTTTTTTTCTAATATATTCCGCAAATTCTTGATAACATTTAAATTTGGGAAGTGTCGATATATTTTAGCAATTTTCGGTAATTATGGAGAAGCTATTCATTTGTAACCATGGATGTAGGGTATATTTTGGATTGTTATATTGGCCAAATATAAAACGATCCAAAATATCTAATTTTAATTTATAATATTTTTATAATTTGTAAATACTTCATTTTATCTGAAGTATTGTCAATTAAATACAAATTCTCTAATTTTAAAGCTTATATATTGTTTCAAAAACGTTTTTAATAATCAAAATAATTAAAAATAAGAAACAAAATATTTCAAAACAATTTCTTAAACAAGCTTGCCCGACTTTCAGTGTAAGCCACTGTTCATAACCAATAAGTTATAATAACTTTTAATATATCATCTTTTGTTTTGTTTTCATTTGTTTCAACATACTTGGTATATATATATATATACTATTTTTTAAATATTTCAATGTTAAATTTAATAATTGTTAAAATAAATCTCAGTAAATAATTACTGTATTACTAACAATAGATTTTTAAATTGGCATTTAAAAAGATGTGCTCTAGAAATATTTTAAAATTACTATAAGTCACTAATAATTATTTTGAAAAGATAAAAATAAACCACTTATTTAAATACATAAAATTATTTTAAGGGCGTTCATAAATTGCGGTATTACAATTACTGACATAGCAGAGGCATATTTCTTGTATTTTTAACTTATTTAATCCACAATGACATGTTTCTACCTGTTATTAATTATTTTTAAAGTGAAAGGTAGTGACAATGTTAATCTTTAATATATTTATTAATAACAAAGTGTATAATTTGGTATTCTACAGAATGACGTAATTATTATGAGGAATATGCAGACTTAAGATTTATATAACAATACGAATTATACACATTGTTAAAGTTAGATATTGTGTACACTCTCTAGTAAATATATACATTAACTAAATCATTCAGAGAATGTACATAAAAATTAAAAAAAATAAAAAAAAAATGTTTCTGCAGAACAAATTTATGAATCTCTATTAACTAGTGGATGTATACATTAACTGAAATTAATATTTCAACAGCTAATATTTTAATTTTTAATTAATTTAATTAATTTTTATTAAACACACTCTCATTTATAAGATAAATTCATATTTATTTACGAAAAGCAAAAACTATTAATTCATATTTAAATATCAGTTTACTTATTAATATAATAACTTTTTTTTCAATATATTCTTAATAATAAAAACGTAGGCAAATGTTAAGTTTCCACAAGAGCAGAATAGCTATTCCAAACATGTTGCAGAATATACTTTCTCTAATTCTATAAATTTACTTGAATTAATAAAAGAACATAACCATAAAAAAATCTGAATAAAGTTTGACAAATATGTATTTTAATAATTAAAAAATATCTACTAGCTATTTTAAACACTTGTGCATAATAATACTGTACAGATGAGCATAATATACTTTCTCTAATACTATAAATTTACTTGAATTTTTAATAGAACATAACCATTAAAAAAATCGAATAGAGTTTGACAGATATGTATTTTAATAATTAAAATATATCTACTAAATATATTAAACACTTGTGCATAATAATACTGCAAAGTTGAGCAGAATGTAACCGTTCTATGCTTGAAAATTATACAAAAGTTGTATAAAGAAAATATATTATTTAAACAGAAAAAAACTAGAGATTATTGACATTTCCAATTTGAATAAATCTAGACGTCTTAAACAATTATTTTTTGTACAATAAAAAAAGAAACATAAAAATAAAATAAAAAACACAACGATACACTGTCAACTGTTCGGTTACTATATTTTTACCGCCTACTTGATATCATCTATTCAAGTTAAACAGGGAAGAAACACATAAATGTTATGTTCAACAACATACAAACACAATTTTATTTTGTAATGTACCATTTTCTGTTTCCTTAATGTAAATCCAATATTTTTTTTCAACAAAAAATATTCTACATACTGTTTATATTAATAGGAATTATAATCAAAGCAATGAAATAGATTAATCAATATGTTTAAATTAAAATCCTGTTCAATCTTTGACTATTTTAATTTCAATGATTGATTGATTATTATAATTAAAATCGAACTAATTTTTCTTATGATTGCTTCATTGTTAATAACCATATTGAATTCGAATAAAAATATGATTTATTTGAAAGTGTTTTTGAATTATAAAAAATATGTATTATTAGTTATAATTATTTATTCCATTACTATGTGAAAACTTTCATTTTGTTTTCTTAAGGATACATAATTCATGGTCTATAAATAAAAATTAAATAAACAGACGAATTTTAAAGCCATTTAATAAATTTAAAAAATCAATTTCTTGTTGTAGGCATGTATCATAGATTTTAATAGATAAAATTTAGTAAAGATCAACGTTGGCGTATTTTAATGGACCTTTCCAAATATGTATAGAATGCTTTCGGCTACATGTAAAGTTTTTATACATATATGTACTTACATACCTATAAATATATTAACATAAAGTTTCAGTCGTAAAATAGCAAGGAAATCAAAAATAATTGAAGATAATAAACTACATATATTTTGTAAATTTATACCTATGTATATGTAAAATAAATTATTATAATTGTTAAAGACAGTTATTTTATTATTTTTTAAATTATTGTTATGATTCTAGGCTTAGAGATAAGTTTTGCTCAATAGATATTATTTCTTAATATTTTCAAAAAATAAAAAATTTACTCATTAAAAAAATAAAAAAGAATATTAATGGTGTATTTATCAAGAAATTAATGAAATTTTATTTTTAAAAGTTTTCGCTTAATAGCTTTATTATTTTTGAAGATTTTCCTAAAAAAAATTATTGTTTATTGAACGATAAAAAAAAACAATTAAAAGATAAATTTGAATTTTCTTATCAAACCAAAACGCAAAAATCCTTATATATAGTTTTACTTATTTTGTATAATTCTCTTGTATAAATCTCTTATTAGTTTTGCCATAATTTGTCTTCATTCTTGTGAAATATTTAAATATGAAATAATTGCAAAAATTTATTATATATAACTTGACTTATTTTGCAAACTATTTATTTCTAAGATATTATTTATTGTATACAGATTAATGGTGGTAAAACAATGACCTGCGGGTCAGACACAGTCTGGAGACTTTTTAATAAATTAAATTATTTTTTTTTTTACATTACAAATGAGAAAACAGACCATTTTTTATATATAAACAAAATTTGATTCCTTTTTTAAAAAGGTAGTTTCTTAATACTGATATAATTTAATAGAAAACATAACATAAAATAAATTTTCAAAATTTCAACTAAATATTTATATTACTAATATTTTTGGAATTGTGGCAGAATACTCAAAAAGAAAACATATGCAAAAATTACTAATATTTAGTCTTATTTATTATACGAAATCGGAAATTTTTAGAAAATACTCTGTAACAAATTTAAATATTCGAAACTTCTGCTACATAACTTCGAAAAAATTGAAAAATTTGTTTAAATTATAGCATTACTTTTTTTTACAAAATCGACTTCTATTTAATATAGAATAAGTGTAATTTTATTAAATAATTTAAAATTTGAATTTAATAATTTAAATATTGTTTTCTAAGATTTTAACAAAATAATATATTACAAAAGATACTCTACTTTTGCAAAATTTATCAATGAATTTTTTTTTTTGTAAGGAATTATAATCATGTTCATCTTAAAAGCAGTAATAATTATTTGTATGCTCATAACTTTAAACTAAGACGAAATAAAATCGCAAAAATGTCGATGTAACCCTTATTTTTTGCAAATTGATCAACTTTGGCCACATAATTTATTATAAATAGAATGGTAGAGAATTTAATATTTCATAATTATATTATAACTGATGATGCATAAAAACTAATCAAAATTATTAATGTATAATCTTACTTTTTCTTGTAATGCGGGCTTAATTTTTAATAGTTATTTTCATACCAAGTGTGGGAACGACTGGTTCACGGAAAACGAATCCGGGAACCAAGTTCACGCAAGAGGTATGTACAATATTTTTTGTACGAAAAGTTTAAAACTATAAATAATTATTTATATTTTTTTTTATGGTTATGTTTGACGTTTCATAGGTTACTGCTGTCAAATCAGATAGAATGTGTTGCCAACTGTGTTAATGAAATGCACTAAATTTATACTTAAAAANAAAAAAAAAAACAGAAACTTAAAGTCTCAAATTAATGCAAATTTTTAAAGGAATCATTCTTCCATTAATTTTTTGTTCAAATTTTAAATTAAAAATTATATGTTTTAGAGATCAGTTTTATGAAATAAATTTTTACTACACCTAAATTATTTTTACATTTGCTCGAAAATATTTATATTGTCCATAAATTCAATATTCAGAAAAGCACATTTTTTTCACTATCGTATATTTCACAGAAATACCGATGTTTTTTTATATCCATCAGGGAATTAGAGATCTGAGGATAGCTTTTCATTTTAAATCAAATTTTAAATTTCTGATATGATGTTTTCTGACATGAAAAATGAATACATTTGAATATATGACCTATATATACCCTGTTTTATGATAAACGCAAAACGAAAAAGTACGGCTTTAATTTCCTTTATGACCATAAAATGCGTAAAACGATTTCAACTCTCAAAAATGTATTTATAAATACAATTTAAATTAATTCAGACATCTAAATGCATTTGATACTGTAAAGAATTTTTAGTAGAAAATTATTAGCTATGTAATGTACTTTAGTTTATGTACGTGAGACTTTGTTTTACGAAGTTGTCGACCCTGACTTCAGGTAACGAATTTTAAGTTGCAAAGTTGGTAGAAAACAGTGCTCCCATAAGACGTATTAAAGAGTTTTTATGAAGTCAAGTTTAAGGTTCTACCTATTATAGCAGGCTACGTTTTACTTGATTCCAATCTTATAATTGTTTCAATATTTTTTTATACTTTCCATTTCTTTAATTAAAAATTCGATTTTATTCCTTTCTAATATCTATTAAGAGAAATATTGATACTCATTTAAACGTAATGTAATAATATATAAATTCAGTTTAAAATTAGTTATTATATGTATTAAAATTTACAACTTCGATTAATTACTAATCCTTAATCGAATTTTACCCAGTCTCTGACAACAATTTTTCACCGTCTTTTATTGGATTTTAAATTTAACGTTGTAATGATTTTTAATCCGACTTTTATACTTTTGTCAGAATTTTCCAATACAAGATAAGAGTAGCTTTTTGTATATCCGACTCTACTATTTTGGCTGAATTTGTACGAGATTAATAGAATCTATATTTTTTTTAAATATAATTCTACTACTATTTAAGTTTCGTTCAAAACTTCATAACTTATTTATTATAAAAATGTGTTGCTTTAAAATAAATTAAATTTCTAAATATATCAATATGGATTTTATTTTAAGTTAATGGTTAAAGTTTTTTGTGTTAATTCCATTTATTTTAGGGTATTGAAAGATTAGAGTTTCATTTTTATAAGTTTTTTATAAGTTTCGTTTCTTAAATTTTGATATTAAAACAGAAACATGGAAAATGATTATAAGTTAAAATATTTTCTATTAAATAGAATTTTTTAGTTTTATGAACGTCATTTATAATAAATTATAATATATTTATAACAAAAATTTCAACTACAAAAATTTTTTAATATTATAAAATTTAGTAATAATTTTTTAACAAAGCAACAAAAAGTAAAAACATATGTATTATTAAAAAAATATATATGCTTTTAAAAATTTATACGTTTAACTATTTCAAAATTAAAATTATTTTTGAAGTTATAGCAATTAAAATAAATATTTGATTTTAAGACACTGACGCTGCATTGATTTTTCTTTTGCATTTTTCTCTAAACTACTTTTTTCAACATGGTGTACAAGATATCTTAAGATCTAAACAACCAATTTTATTCAAATTTACAACACTTATTCTTTATAATATTATCTAAAACGTGACTTAAGATTTTTTTGATTGGGTGGCATATTCATAAATTATAAATTTCCTAAACTCAAAACTTCGATAAAAATTAATAACTTTTAAACTAAAAAAAATATTTATTTTTATTTCAAACTTTACATCTTAGCTATAACCTTTTTTAATAAGAAAAAAATAATATAGTTTTAATTTTTTACTTAATACCTGACAGAAAAAATAAATACATCATCAGCAAGCATTTCTAAAAGAAAATTCTACTTATTGGATCAAATTTTCGTCATTTTTAATTTTTTTTTATTCGTTAACTGCGTCAAAAAATAAAATGTTAATTCTTATACCTATTTTTTTGAGCACGGTGATAGTGTAACTCTTTAAGTTTTGTTTTAAATTGATTCTTCTAATTTCTTTTTACTTTTTTCTTAAATTTCTCTTAATATAAAGTTTACCGATTATAGACAATGTTTTTTAACTATAAAAAAATTATGTGTATATAAAGTATTTTATAAATTTATAGTAATATTTGTTAGAAATTATTT
>NEEE01005754.1:11731-23058 GCA_002278615.1 Pogonus chalceus | reverse complement strand
AAAAAAAATATATTATTCAAATTATTCTAAAATGTTTTTATTATTATCTTATATATTTAATATAAATTTAATTTACTTTAAATAGCTAGCTCTACATAAAAATGAAACATAAACAAATTAAATCTAGGTGCATATATTTAAGAATCATAGCATTCCAGATATATTTGATAATATATTTAAGCAAAATCGTAATAAGAAAAACGATTTCACAGTATTTCAGTGAAATTATAAATACGGTGGAATGGATAAGAAACAAAATTAACATTAAGTTTGTAATTTTATTCGTTGCGTTGGACAACGGCTAGTTTCAATGTTGGAATTGGACTGTGGCCAAATGTTTTCGGGTTCAATTTACGATTTCAATGTTAGTGTGTAATCATCCTAGACATTAAAGGATAAGCGTTAAGCGCTAATAGAAAAGACCTACATTTCAGTCTATCATCCAGATGAAATGGGATTCTGGATTCTACGTACATATAAGACAAATAAAACATGTGTTACATATAAATAAACTGAATTTACAACAAAGATTATAACTAAGTAAATATTTATAGTATTTATAACATCAATCACATTTTTGTTGTTTATATAAAACTTGTTGAAACATGTACGTTACTCAATTTTCACAATTGTTAATATTGTTATATCTGGTATCGGGTGTTGTTTATCAATTTTTGGGTGATGAAACGCCAACAAATGGTCGTATATACATTATCGACTAAATTTAGTGATTTGTGTAATTTGTCGAAAATTTGTTTGCTTTTTTAGATCATCAAACTCATATTCATATATTAAGAATATTTACTACTTTTATGAATACGACTTAATATATTTGTTTAATCTTTTTATTAGGATACGATTATTATTTTTCCGTCGAAATAATAATTTCAATAATTAAATGAGTTTTATTGGAAAATAAATTAGAATAAAATAGTTTTTATAAGTAAATTATATATAAAATAGTACAAAATATTTTAGAGGTCAAGTTTTTAATATTTAAAATATAGTAGCTCAAAGCGAAATTCATACAGTAAATATTTCAAAAAAATTTTGATATTTTAGGATCTTATAATAATTAAGCAAAATTAAAACAAATAATTGACGTTTTTTTCCTATTGTTAAAATTTTTGTTAGCTAGTATTTTATCGAACTTTAACTCTTTTGATGTAATTTCTAGTAATTCTATCTTAAAATTCACATTTTTATAGGATTATTTTGATAGTATCGGTGCAAACAGATTTTCCTAAATATTTCTGAAGCCATCTTTTTTCACTTTAGTGTGCTTTGAAATATTTTTCATTTTTCGAACAATTTAATTTTAATCACGACTGTTATTTTTACTCTTTTAATTGTGTTTTGCTCTGTAAACCGTCTTGTATTATAACTTTTCTAGTTTCTGTGTATGATTTACCTTATTAAACTGAAAAATACTAATTCTTATTCATTACTAGAGGTTTTCTTTCTATAGTAACTCATTTTTTAAATTTATTATGTGTTTTAAATATTAAAAGCTAAAAAACATCAAAATATATTGAATATTAAATTTAAATACTTCACATAACTATTAAAAGAGGTATAGGTATAATTAACTAAACTTTTATGAAAATATAGAAAAATGAATATATATTTTCTATATTATATTAGGAAAAATACGACTTTCACTTTGAACTATTTTATGTTTACAAACATGTGATTTTTTTTTTTTTTAAATTTTTTTTTAATTTCATATTTCTACCTATATGCACAAAATTATAAATTTTACATTGTGTAAACCAAATTATAAGATAAAAGTTTTCAATAACATCAAAGGATAACTAACTTTGTAATTTATGTATGTGCACAACCCTCTAATATAATGAATAATTTTATAAAGTATGATTAAAAAAATGAATGATTAGATATAAATAATACAATCATAATATTTTGTCAAGTGTCCTTCACTATAATTAAGTAAGATAATTAGAAATTTATAAAATTCTTAATGTTATATCACAGTAAAGAAAAACCAGTAGCGACACTATTTTTTCTATCCTTCTCCCACTTACCAAATCAAAAGTTTTAACATCACTCTCTAAAAATATCGTTTGAATGACCTCGAGTTGGGTGTTGGTTGTGATCTCCTGATTTGTTTTAGTGTAGTTGGATATTCTATACAGAAATTTTAGACGGAATTTCATTAGTTTCAATTTTATTGTGATATTTAGTAGATGTCACTTTGTCATATGCACCAAAATACTGAATAAGAGCTACGCGCGCAACGCTGGTACGAGTAGCTATTACACTGTTTTAATATAAAGTTAAATATTTTACTATACACCGTCTCAACCAACTACGACTCATGGTCATTGAAAGTGAATTCCGAGTGTCGCAGGCTTCGATATATTATAGAAGTTTTAAAAAATTTAATAATTAGACAAATACGTTTCATTCTAATTTACATTAAAATAAAAAAGCCCTGTTACTAAAAAGAAGAATTTAATAAAAACAGAAGAAAAATAAAAAAAAAAAAACCAACAAACAAACAAACAAATGCACAAAATAAATAAATATAATAAGAAACATAAATACAAAGAAATAAAATATACCAAGGTATATATAAAAAGCAAATACACATGAATCGCAAGTAAATCATAAGAGATGTAAAATAAAATAAAAAATAGCAAGATAACAAATTACAGAAGCAAAATACAAATAAGGCGACTCACTGTTAATTCCTGACAGTTTTTTAAAAGATTAAAAATTGTATCAGCATTTTGATTTACTAAGTTCACTTTATTAAATTTATGATATTGTTTTAATTTTTAAACTTCATAATTTTATATTTGGCAAGAAATTAAAATAAGTATTATCAAATTTCATTTTTAAAATAAATATTACAAAAAAAAACAACTGTTGATAAACAATGTTGGCCGAAATTTAAAAAAAAATTAAATAAAAAAATAAACATTACAATAAAACGACTGTTGATAAACAATGTTGGCCGAAATATTTTAAAAAAGAAATCAAATAAAAAAAAATAAACATAAAAAAAAAACAAATGTTGATAAACCATGTTGGCCGAAATATTTTAAACAAGAAATTAAATATAAAATTCAATAAGTTAGTAAATAAATGTTAACCAAAATATTTAAAAAAGGCATAAGAAAAAAATATTATAAAATAAAAACAGTTTTACAAGAAAACATTTAAAATCAATATAACATTTAAAAATAAAAAATGTGAACCAAGATATTTGAAATATATCACAAGCAATTCATATCGCAAGCAAAATAAATAAGCAAACAATTCATATCGCAAGCAAAATAAGTTAGCAAGCAAATAATGAAAGCAATATATAAATTCGCAAGCAAAATAAAACTTGACCCTGGATTCCTGAAACATAAAAACAATGATTAGTACATACATAATTGCATGAAAAAATCATTACCTTCTTCGTATTCGTAGGCATAATTCCCCTTTAATATGCTACAATTGTCGTCGATACAAAATTTAGATAATTTACTTAAAAATCCCACAATTTTGATAACGCCAGTACACAATAACAAGAGCCCAAGATAAGGAAGACAAAGGGAATCAATGCAAAACAAATCATCCCTCGTAGTACTAATCTTGCCCGTCCTGTGGGACCAATAACGGTATCCATACGTCCCGGCGCCCAAGCTTGCCATACTGGTTTTTCATGCAGTTCCACCCTCAAAGTGCTCTGACAATGAAGGCTTCCCCACGCGCGCACCCCCCGAATTTAAGCCGAAAAAATCGTAGAATTAAAAGGCCGAAATAATTAATTAAAGGAGAAAATATACTCACTCCAACTCCAAAAGTAACAATTAAATCAGCAATTTAATAAACAATATGCCCCCTGACATAAATTGGTTAGAGAGACGCAACAGCACCATATGCTCGCACGGTCTCTAACAGCCGTCCGGCTCCAAAGCAGTCGTATTTACGTGAATCGAAATTCCCCACCTTCACTCACCCACTTCAGCCAATCACAACACGACTTTGTTTAAAATCCATCATGGCCGATTTCGATATTTTATGAAAAGACTACACATTTATGTTAAAAAATACATTATTTAAACACAAAATATTATAATTTTCATAAAAAATAAATTATCTTATCCCCAATTTTATAAAAATTCAAAAATAAAGTTCAAAATCCAAAATTTCCGAAATAAATACTTTTTTTTTTTAATAACTTAATCAAAAATATTAGAATTTAACAATTTAAATATTTAACTTTATAATCAATAATATTTTTTATATAATTTTACAAGTTTAAATAACAAAAAAATCAGTTTTCTTATATCTTGTCAAAACACTCGATGATTCCTATATGATTGAAAAAATTATCATTTCTACCACAATTTCTTTAAATTATAAGTTTAAAATTAATTTTTCACATAAAATTCACTGTACATTATTTACCACAAAATTTTTAATCACAAATCTTCGAATCACTTTTTTATTATGACTAACATTTTAGTAAACTTCGTACTTTTGTTTTTCATAAAATTTAATTTTCTTCACAAAATATCCCACTACGATATTTCTGCATTTTAACTTCCATTTCACTAAATTTCCAAAAACAATTTAATAACTTTCTTCAAAAAATATGTCTTCTTTGAATTACTTCTTTATTATAACTAACGTTTTGAATAACTTTGTAAGTATATTTCCGATAAAATTTAATATTTTTACAAATAAATTACATCATAAGAATGAAAACAAATAAAAATAAAAAATTAATAAAATAGATTTGATTAAACTAACATTGAAAAATTATTGTGTTGAAATTAATTTATTATTATTTCTGAAAACAATTTTGGAAATTAATTTCGTTTAAAAATCTTCAAAATTTTAAAAAAAATTATAAATTTTTAGGTTTTTGATTTTAAAGTGTAAGAAAATAATTAAAAATAGTTATCATACGAACATTTACAAAAATCGATAAAAATAAATCTATTTTTATTGCAAAAATTGTTAAAAAATCTAAATATATTTGTTAAAGAAAGTTTTATTATCTTTATTATTATTATTTCTAGAAACAGTTTTAGAAAACAATTTCGTTAAAATATTTTCAAATTTTTGTTTGTAACGGTTTTAAACTGCAAAGGAAGTAATTAAAAATAATTATCATATGAACATTTTCATAAATCGAAAAAATTAATCTATTTTTGTTACAAAAAACTAACAAAAATCCAAATATTTTTATTGAAAAAGATTCAAGACCTTGTAGGTGCTGCCAACTAGTGGCGGTTTTTTAAACTTGTGCTTTTTTAAGTTGTTCTAATATCTTTATTATTGTTATTTCAGAAAACAATTTCAAAATTAAGGTTAAAAAATCTGCGAAATTTTTTTTACAAAAACTATATTTTAGAAATATTTTTTTTTGTTTTTAACGGTTTTAAACTGCAAAGAAAAGAATAAAAATAATTATTGTATGAATATTTTCAAAAATCGAAAGAAATTAATCTATTTTTGTTACAAAAAACTAAAAAAAAATCCAAATATATTTGTTGAAAGAAAGTTTCAAGATCTTGTAGGTGCTGCTAACTAGCGGCGGATTTTTAAACTTGTGCTTCTCTTAGTTTTTATTTATATTTTCAGATAAAAACAAAACAGGAAAGATATTTCCATTTTTATTTAAATTAATTTTATCATATAACATTTTTTAAAAGAATCAGTAAAAAATGCACGTTGTAATTTTCAATTTTCAGTCGATTAATTTTAATTATCCATAAAAATATGAAAAAACAACACGACAAATTAAATTTGTTAAAAATCCTATATTTTAGTTGTATTGAGAACCCTAACACACAAAAAAAAATTGTAAAGAAATTTTTCATTATTTGAAATCAAAATGAAACAGTACAGTGGGAATATTTACGAAGGGCAACACCCTGTCCCTTAGAAAAGGCCATTTCGTCCTTGTGAACGACCCCTTTCTACTGTATCCCTTTAACTTCCTGTTTCCTGTCTACAAACATATAAGCAATTTATGGGGTACCAGATAAAACACGAAAAAATACACATGTAATAATAATAAAATGTGATTTATCCATGTGTTTTTTTTTTTGTTAAGGAATCTACAAGTTTGTACATAAATATAGAAATTGTCGCAATTTTTTGTTATTTCGTTATTATTATATTCTCGTTTAAGGACTGAGCTTTATAGTATCTTCTTTAAAGATCATTGCTGTTTAAAAACAAGAAACTTTATAGTTAATAATTATTTCTTGTTAAGAAATTCAATTGTAAAATTTTAATTACTCCATAAATTTTTCCCTGTTAATATTTGGATAAAATAAATTTAAATACAAAAATTGTTCAGAATTAAAATGTGCATCTAATGAGCCCTTTACAAGCTAGAAAACAAAATTAAATATCCATCTTTAAGCAGTTCACAGGGTGCAATGCAAAATAAAACAAATAACTTTAATTTAAGTGACATTGTCTCAGTTCTTGTATTTATGAATTTCTCTGTAATCTTGTCTTAATATTTTAAAAATAATTTAATAAATTATCGACGAAACCATTTTATTTATTCGTATAAAAATTAATTAGTGTTTTTAAGCTATACTTTACAATTAATATTTTTCATACCGAATTTATTTTATTTTGAAGTAAGTCTACATTATTTTAGTCTTTCTCACATTAAAATAACAATTAAAAGAACACAAAGTGTTAAGAAGTTATTTGTTTTATTTTGCATGGCACTCTGTAAACTGTTTAAACTATATTTCGTGACAGAATCACATTTAAAATCTAAAAATGTATCTAGAAATTAAAACAAAATGGAAATATTTAATGGATGAAAAATTAATTTCATTGTTTACCTATCAAATATAATATTTTTTCTTCAACCTTATGTTTAAACTCATGTTCAAACATGTTATTTGAAAAAGCTACCTTAGTGAAATTTAGGTTTATATCTTTAGTTTTTCTTTTGTTTCTTCTTGTATAACTACGTTTAATCTATGATATAAATAACAGTATATAATATATTATTTTTCCAATTACATGTTAACAAGATCCTATATTTAACGCTTTAACTAAACATGTATATTTTAATATTATTCATAGCTGATAAGCATATTTTTTAAATAGCTCATAAGAAACATTAAACACTATATAATTTATTCAAACACCTATCGAAGATAGTTAACTACAGTATTTAGTAAAACAACAATGTATCCTTTATATAATAAAACACTAGAACTCAAAAATATATTTGAAGTACTCACGATATAATAGTTTATAAACGAGTTATTTTTTGTAAGGTAGATTACAAAAAGAATGACAAATCGACAATGTGATAAAAATACTAGTGGTCTGTGCTTAGAGACCGCACTGTCTATCAAAGTGACATACGGTGTCAAATTAAGTTTTGATTGCTGTCATTTTATTAAGACCACTCTAAACATTTAACAATAAGTCAGATATTATTTGTGTTTGATGAATGTTAAAAAGTTTTAATAGAAAACTATTTGTCATTACAATTATGTAGCTTAAAATATGTATAACTGTTAATTATTTATGTCTATTTGTTTTTTTTTTTTCTGATATGGTACTAAATTAAAGGATGTATGTTTTTAATTAATAATTTGTGAAGTTAAGTTAAGTAACTATTAAACTAAAATAGTTTCATTCGTTTAGCTTAAATACTACGCGGTATTTTTATACAGGATACAAATTAACGTAGCCAGCAACTATTTTTTCAAGAATTCAAGAATTTAAAAAAAAATGTACAGTAAATCCGTTTATAACACGGTACATTCATATCGTGGTTTTCATATAACGCGAACTAAAATTATGACAGCCTTTCTATAGACGTAGCCATGAATCAATGTAATTACATAATAATAAGTAGAGATTTTACTTTGACATACGGTATTTTTATACTTAAGTGATATACTTTTTAATAATATGAAGTACGTCGTAACTTTATTCAATGTATAAAGGTTTTGTTTACTCTAGTAACTTATTTACAAAGTGTTCTGTATATAACAATAACTGTCTTTTCGGAACACAAAACGTTTCAGTTCACGGGAAGGTACCATTTTAACGTACAATGATTATGCAATTACGTTGTTTCGTGGCGACGACCATACAAAGCAATTCTCTAGTAATGTGATTTTTTATACAACATTTTAGGTTAACTGGCTTTAAAAAATTATCTATATTTCTATAATTTATACTAGTTATTTTTATACTATTATAATTATGGACTTTATTTGCACGATTTTCGTTTTCGCGTTAATTGAAAGAAGGGTGTATTTATCATATAATGACATTTAATTTGTACATTAATTGAAAAATACATTTTTCACACAATTTTTTATTTTTTTAAATTTATTGTCATATTATAATTTTTTGATCTGAAGCAACAAAGTTTTTTTCGCTAAGTCCGTAAAAAAGTGTAAATTTCTCCTCTTAGGAGATCATGAAAGGGTCTAACATGGGATATCATTACAGTCTCTATACATCAGAGAGTATTACTGTAGAGTTTTACTATCCAAATGATAGAGATGTAGAAGTTATCAATTTTTTAATTTTATGAATCTATAAACTTTAATAAAATATATTTAATATGTAATTTTTCAGTTTTAATACGCTGTATGAAGATTAAATACATGTACTTAGTATTATTTAGTAATTTTGAAACATATTTTGTAAATAAAAGGAAAGAAAATCAATTTTATTTACATACTACAAGTACCCAACGGAAAGTGTTGCTGCAGTGTCGTCGCAGAGGCCAAAACTTTAGTGAAATGTGCGACTATAGTTTTATTGCTGGGAAAAAGTGGTGACCCCCGTTTATAAATGTTAGATAAAATATATATAGTAATATATTTAATTATATAAAATCAAAAATAGATTCATTAAATGTTATTATTTTATTTAATATTTCTGCAACAACGTTTTATTTTATTTAATAAGAAAGAAGAGTATTAATATTAAAAGATAATAAATTCTGTTATTATTCATCTATTATTATATCTTAAATCAAAATATCAATTTATTTCATTTACTNAAATTTTATTATTTTAGTTAATGCTTCGACAAAACTTCTTAGTGTTATAAGAAAAATAGTTAAATTCCTATTTTAAAATTTTAATTTATAATAATCGTTTATTTAATATTAAATTACATAGATAGGTTTTTGTAAATGATACACAATCTAAAATACAAATTTTATTTCATATTATATTATTTTATATATTTATTTAAAACTATATCTAACAAATAAAAACGCAACATTTTCAACAATATTTATTAAAACAATTCGTGCTAGAAATATACAATTCCAGAATTGCGCTTTAACAGGATCTGACAAGCATGAACGTCAACAACTATGTCGTCTATGCGAGACTAAACAAATTATTCAGCGAACAAATATCTGTACTACAAAAATAATTCACATGACAACTATGTTTGCTTTCATCTTGCCATTACAAATGTTAACAAAAGAAGAAAATCGCCTTATGGTAGCCATTTTCATTGCTCATAGTAACGAAAAATTGCAAGAAATAATTCGATTGGAAAAGCAATAATCTTACTAAATGGAACTATTTCTGCAAAAGTTTTAATAAAATATATATTTATATAATGAAGTTTTCCGGTAATAAAACAAAAATCGAAGACTAAATTTGAATTAATAATTTTTTTTCACTTCCTAAAACGATACCTTATCACTTTTTTGTAGTAAAAATAACGATTACTCCAAGAATATACTATCTGTATCGTTAGATAACAGATACATCTGCAGTAATATAGTCTACGTCGTATTTTTGAATATATAATTTAAAAAGAAATTTCAAAAAAACAATGTTACTACTTTATCATTTTTCTTAACTTCTTGTTTTATGGATTTAATCAATTTGGCAATTGGACCATTCATTTTATAATCATAATTATCTTGTAAAATTGAAAATTGTATAGAAATAAATAATTTTATGAAATGTACAATAAAAAATAAATCAAGATAAAACTTGTTTTAGTAAATAAAATAAAATGACAGAGAAAATCGCAGCAATAACATACAGAAGTACTTCTGATAACGTCATAATCACAGTATAACGCGTTAGGCGTTCGTTCAACATCCGACCGTTATCAATCAATCAACATCACAGTTCAACGGCGACAAAAACCGCGAAACACGCGCACTTTTTTTACCGATTGGGACGTTAGCGCGTTACGCCTGAACACGTAAGTCATGATCTACACAGGAACGCCCAAAAAAACAACGCCTACTGTTCACTTTTTGTGGTTTTCCACGAAACCAAGAAAATGTTATTTTATACGGGTTACGGGTTACGGGTTACCGGTTCCGGGCATTGTTTTTAAAGTATCTTTTAATGTTATCAATGATTGTTTATCTAAATAATAGGTAAACAAGCATTTTTATATTATAACTATGTATATATTTTAAAGAGTTATTTAGTTTATAATTTATTCTTTGTTTTTGTTTCAGGTGGGTGAAATTATTTTCAAATTTTTATCAGCTCTTATTATTATTAGCAGTGTGCCTTATTATCTGCTCGAAATATTAAAAATTTTAACTACTGCATATGTAATCAACATTTAAGGAATTGTTTTAGCTAGCTAAAATATTGTCATTTTTAATGTGAACTCGTAGCTAAAATTAATAAGAATGCTGCTTTTAAAATTTTTTTAGAAACATATAAAATGATAAGATATAAAAATGAAATTTATTTTTGTTTTACTGATTAATAATTTGCACAACAGGATTGGCACTGAATGAGCAACAGTGCTCTATTTAGAGTGCGTATAGTTACTTGGGGTCGATTTTAAATGAACAACTATGTCAAAACGTGTCAAATAACAACCAAAATCTTCCCCTTCCAATAGCTATCTCTCTTCCACATACACGCTATCTTTGTTAGGTGTGACGTCAGAATAACAATGTAGTAGTTTAGAAATATCAAATCCTCTGGAGGTTTTGATATTTCTCCTCTCTCTCCTCAGCCAAATAACAAAATTGTTATGCACGTTATGCATTTCTTCTTCTTCAAGAAATCACAAGTTTTGACTTATGTCTACTTTTGTCGTTTGCTGTTGAATTTCGTTGGTGCTTTATTTTTTGGTTTTAGGCATATGAATTAAAAGTTTCAAATATAAATTTATTTGTATAATTTTGTTTCAACTAAATTTAATAGTATTTTTAAAGTTTTCCATATATTTTGTGTATATAATTATAGGTATTTGTAGGTTGGAAGTTATTTAAATGTAGTTTTGATTGAAGTACAAAATTAAAGTGGTAAAATTGGATAACTGTTAATATATAATTGCAATATAATGGA
>NEEE01005770.1:10336-29553 GCA_002278615.1 Pogonus chalceus | reverse complement strand
AATAAGATCTATCGATATATGAAGTCAAAATGTTGTTTTATTAATTTATCGGAAAAGGGTCAAGAATTAAACGTTCGAAAATTGTCTTTACAAAGAATTATAAAGAAATATTTGCATCTTAAACTTTACAAAATTCAGCTTGTGCAAGAATTAAAACCAACAGACCATCTTCAACGATTGAAATGTTCGAAAGGTTTCCAAACTTCGGAAATACCCCGACCAAAGTGTATTTTTTTTTTTTTTTTTATATTTAATTGTAGTGAAGTTTAATATTTTTACCAAATACATAAATTTATTGTTGAGAGTAAGTAACAAATATAATATTACAAGTTAAGTTTTTTATTAGAATCAAGAAATTCCATGAAAAATATCAAATATTATTGCAAATAATTTGGCTATTTATTGTCTTTAAATTTAGATCAATCAAATAGGCAAAACATTGAAAAAAACAGATATTAAGTTGGCTGGTTGCAATCCTCTAAATGCTCGAATATTTTGTGAATCTATTAAAATTTATAAAAATCCTAATAATTTCGGGATTTATAAAGAAATTTACTGTTCATTTTTAACTACTAAATTATAAGTTCTGAAACTTTACATATAATTGTATTAAAATTTCAATATTTTTAAAATAAAAAGCTTATTATTTACCAAAGACATAAATTATTATTTTTTAAAATAGATTAGTTTATAAGCAAAACAATTAAAAAACATTAATTAATTCAAAGGAAGTAGCTCTCAGTGAAACAAAAAATTTAAAAAGAAAACTCACTTAATTGCACAATTTCGGTTATTATACTATTATCATTTTCTAATAGTCAAAAATAATAATGTAGTAATAATATTAATAATAAAATGGAAATTGTTTTAAATTAATATTTAATATTCATCAAAAACTAATATATTATAAAAGTATGTTAAAAAGTTTATTAAGGCCATAAAATAAAAATGTTGTGAAAATGTACCACAAATAAAGCAGATAGACTTTGTGATATACTGAGTAAAACTTTTGTTATAACTTTGAAGTATTAGACGGAAGCACAGTATGATATATGATGATATACTCGTGAAAGGATCGCTTACATAAGTGAATTTTCATTGGTGGTTTCAGTGTGAAACCACGAATACTCACTCAAAGGGTTACTTTATAAAAAAAAGTTTAATTAATAATTAATTATAAAGGATGAAATATTATTCCCCTTTTATATGATGAAATCAAATCGTAAGTGATTCCCTTTCGTCAACAACATTACATCTGTCAAATCGGCAATCATGTGTCAATCATGTCTATAGCGTGTAAGTTACATCCGAATCGAAACTGGAATCGCGCTTCTTAAACTCTAGAAGAAGATTCCACTTCGGTTCTTCCGACGTTCCGATTTCGACCCCTGACAGCCAAGTGATTTCTCTTTTTACGTTGTGCACTGCACACCAGTCAACATGTTTCGTCTGCTCTTTCACGTGTTTGCTGACAACTCATACGTAAAAATACACAGGACACATTCTCGGCTAAATCTCATTTCGGTTTGACGGTTTACGCCACTTACTTGCTATCACGTGTGATGAAATAAATGAAAAAACTCTGAATTATTCACACAATTTTTATTTTCTATTTCTTTTTTCATAATATTTACTCAAAATAAAAAGCAAAATATTATGTTCCAATATTGAAAATTGAAACAAACAAAAAGTATTTAAAATAAAAATAAGGGGAGACGACAAAAAACTAATTTTTTAAAATTGAAACGATTTACCTAATGTTACTAATTTTACGGAAAATTAAAATCGATGTATTACAACGACAACGTAACGACCAGCCGTCACGAAATTTTTACTCATTAAGTACTATTTTAAGCTAGTACAATAAGAAAATAATTATAAAATTAATTCCATACACTTAAACAACTGAAATGTGAATAATTTAAAAACAAATAAATTTATTTATCATAAGCAGAATCAATTGATTTCAAAGACAAAGACAACGTAACAGCTAACCGTCACGAAATCCTTATTCCTTAGTACTATTAAGCAGATAACAGTAAGAAGAATTCGGTACACTTTAACAATTGGAATATGAAAAATTAAAAAATGAAGAAATTTATTTAAGAGAAGCAGAATTGATTGATTTAAAAGGCAGCATAACAACTAGCCGTCACGAAATTCTTACTCCTTAGTACTAATTAGATGATGACATTAAAAAAAAATTTTAAATAAATTCTGTGTACTTTAACAATTAAAATATAAAGAAATTTATTTAAGAGGAGAATCCATTGATTTAAAAGGCAACGTAACGAACAGCCGTCACGAAATCCTTATATTTTAGTATTATTAAGCTGATGACAATAAAAAGAGAATTTTAAAATCAATTCTCTATCATTTAACAACTGAAATATTAATAATTGAATAAACAAAAAAATTTATTTAAAAGAAGTAAAACTGATTGTTTTCAAAAACAACGTAACGACAAACCGTCACGATTTTTTTATTCATGAAAATTAGTAAAAAGGGAAAATTGGTAGGATATAGAAAATTATTTAAATATATATTCAATATTATAATTAAAATTAAGGATGTTTATATATTTCAAACGCCTCACTTATCATTCAAACATTAATAAATCTCCATTTTATCGAAAAAATATCGAGTTTGTCTAATTATTTATTTAAATTTCTTACAATTTTACGCTATAATATTAATTAAAGAAAATAAATTTTGTAAAATTATCTGCTTAACTTTAAATTTAATAATGGAATTTTCAATTATGAATGTTCTTTTAGAAAAAATGTGAGTACGCCACTGGAAGTTCCACCTTTTGCAATATATTTGATGCGGTTTCAATACCTTTGGTAGAACAGCGATGCGCAATTTCAGCCAAACTGAAACACAGTTGAAATATTGAACGAAAGTTCATGTTATCTTATTTGAAAAAGGTGGCGTCTTTTAAATAAAGTCTACATAAATAAAGATTGGAAACTCTTATCAAAATAAAAGAAACAAAAACATATAATAGCCGAGAACATAATACATAAGTAAAATTTTATTTGACAAGAAAAAGTATCATACGTATGTATATTTATAAATATTATAAAACATAAATGTCACTTTGTGTTTTATGTGTGTTCAAAGTGAAACATATCTAAAGCGAATAAATAAATTTATTGTATTTGCTTTGAAAAAGTTGGATTCGAAAGCCTTTGTTGCAAAGCGCATTGTTATTAAGTTTGAATTGGTGATCAAGCGACACACCGAGCATGTTTCACGGTGTATATAATGCACTGTAAAATTGCCAAGAGAACTGATTATTAATGGCGTTAATGTTGTGTTTTATGAGTAATTGTACAAGCCATTGCGATTCATTCTATTTCCAGAAGAAATTACTAACCATAGCACCGGTTATTATTTATGTTTGACGGCAATAATTATTATTACTTTATTTTAAATTTAAAAACTAACATATGTACATAAATTTCTTTGTTTTAATTTTATGTAAAATCTAGTATAAATTATTCACATATTTCTTTTGTTTATTTGTAGAAACAAAATTTACATAGCACACTTTAAATATTATATACAAAACAGTTATTTTTTTGTTTAATTATTCTACATTTAATATATTCTATTAGACAAAAAATCATAAAATAAAATACAATTATATGGTTTTTATTATCTTATAAAAATAAAATAATTCTTAGTTGAATGGTTTAATAACCGCAAAATTTAAACAAATATTTGAATAGCAAAACTAAACGCTTGTTTAATTTTTATTTAGTTTTACACTTTTTATAGAGTTTTTTTATGTTTATTTATAAATTCGTTCTGTAGTTTAATAGTTTTATAAACTAATCAAATGCTTATAAAAAATAGATTAAATTTACTACTTAGAATGGTACAATGAGGCATAATTTACAACTTTGAGGTTATAATACACCTTTTTAAACACTAGTGCATAATAATTTCTCATAGTAGTGCAAAATGTAACTATTTTATAGCGTGAATTCAGTAAAAGTATTAGAGAAATGTTATTTTATTTTATAAACTTAAATAAAATATTTGAAGTGAGAAGAGAACTGATCAGACAAAATATAAAAATGTTTTCGTATGCATGTATCTGCAAAGTTATATCCCGTAGCATTTGTACATATAATATTTATAAGAATCTTTATTTGAAAAGTTATACCAGAAAAGTTTTTAACAATTTATGTCTAAATTCATTCTCCTTGCTGCCACATCACACGGTGTAAGATCAACAATCTCCACCATTTTGAAACTAGTCTCTAAACGTGGTCTGTGTAAATCTTAATAAACTATATGGCGCGCGAACAAGACTTTGCGGTGAGTTTGTGGTTTAACCCTTATTATCTAACAAAGACTATAAATTCAACTTCAAGTTAAGCTCAACTTGAGCTGCAAAAGTTGTTTACTTAAGGTTTCACACTTTTTTACATGCTTTTTATGCACTTTCGTTAAATTACTTTGTTTTTAACCCCCGATTTTAATGAAAGTCTTATAATTAGCTTATTTTATGTACTACCAATGAATTGAATATAAATGTATGTCAATTAAATCGGTTATAAACTTACGGAAATGATTCACTTGTCCTATTTCTTATAAAATATGCAATTATTTATTTCTATTCAATTAATTGTTTCACTATATAGCGTTGGTGTTATTATTAGAATATTTTCTTCGTAGTGTGTGGTCTATTTGTTATTCAGTATTTAAATTTATGAACAATAATAAATATTCTTACTTTTTCTTCTAAATTAATTCTATTTATTATGAAATTATTTACAATTATCGACGTAAAACCTAAGATAATAGCTATTTGTGTATTAAGAGCGCAAAGTGGGACATTGTCGATTGAGAGGTTGTTGCCGACTTAGGAGCGCAGCATTCTCTCGAAATCGACAATATCCATTTGCGCTCAAAACACACACAACATAACAAAAAATAATAAATTTTACATAGCAGGGCATTTTGTTTGGTTATGTAATATACCGACAGAGCAATCATATGTCAGATTGAATTGTGAGGATAATATACGTGTAGGTAACGTTAGCGAGCGTTTTTTTCTACTTTGTCGCTCTAGAACGGAAAAGTAACATATTCCGTTGACAAAAGAGAGCGCAAATACCTACTTTGTATAGCGACTGTAGAAAAAATATATTTATAAGTGATTAAATTTACATTTTGTTATTTATTCGACAATTAAGCTATTTTTTAATAATTTTTATATTATTCTTACATAAATACATCAGTTATATTTGTATTATCAATTTTGATCAATATTTCTTTGAATTTCGTTAATATTTATCTTAAAATACTTAAAATAGAATTATTATTATATATTCGGGGCCACGAAACAATGCAATTGCATAATAATAAGCAGATATTTTATTTCGACATACGTTATTATCTTTTTCATTTTCTTAATACTTAGTTGATATGTTTAATTGTTTATCAATAATGTAAAGTACGTCGAAACTTTGTTCGAAAAATTATTTATGCATTGTACGCAAGTTTTTTTAATATTGGTTACCGCGGGGCGGGATCATGTAAACTTACAATGATTATGCAATTACATTGTTTCGTGTCCCCGACTATATATAAAATAATAGTTCAACAAAATTAAAAAACATTTTAAACTTTAATATTTAATTTTAATATTTGTATGTTTGAAACTTGAATATACAAATATTTAATGAGAAACACGTGGCATTATTTGTTGACTGATATATTAATTAAAAGCGCAAATTAATTGCAGATTAAATTGAAATAATCTTTGGAGTATACGAAAAAATAATGATTTCCAAGCGTATAAAAACATGCATTAATGAAATATGCATGATATTAAATAATTGTAAATTAAAATAATTTATTTGGATAATATCTTGAACAGAATGTTGTTTGACAAGTTCTGATTCATGTTTAAAAAAACAAGAGACTGCAAGACACATAAATGTAATTCTAGGTGTTCATTACAAGTAATAATCATATTGGTAAAAACGGAGAATAAATTCCTTTGCCAACATCTTGGCTTTTTCTAAAGCAATATCATTAATCAAAACTGATTCAGCTGCTGCCAATACATTCTTTCTTGTCTTAAAACCGGTGCTAATCATTTGTTGGTCGATGTCTTTGCTGAATGCAAACAGTAAAAGCTATTACTCACATCAAGTGACTAAAAGTCTGTCTTAATTAACAAATAAATATGTAAATGTCACTAATTATACACGTCGAATGTAAAGCATGAATTAATTATTCATTACGACCTTTTGTCGATAAATATTTCTTTCTGTTTTATTTACGGTGTTCTACTCTCTCTCTCTCTCCATTTCTGTTTCTCTTATTTCATTCCTGATTAATCCTGTACTAGTCTTATTATATTATACAGAACCAGTTTTTTTACTTATTATTTCAATGAGATTAGTTTTTTGCGTGTGAAATAGAGCCGAGATACGCGTATGCTAATTATTTACATCAGCGTGCTGATAGTTTCTATGGATAAGTTGTTAATTTTTTTGTTTTTTGATCCTGTTTTGTTCTTATATACATACCGTTATCGGTTCTCTTGCCTGCAGTGACCGTTTACCTGTCTTTATTTCATGTGCGTTTTTATGTTTTTAAAACGTTTGTTAATGCGCAATGCGTGTATGATTCAAGTTTACTAATTTCTTTCAAGTGAAATTAGATACAAGATGTGATATTATCTTAATTGTGATGTTGTGATTGTGCACGCTTGAATTCTCATGTTTTATTCTTCGTTTTAAGAACAAACATTTATTGCTTTTTGTAATAAAACTTGACGTTTAATGAACCTATAAATTTGCGGAATAATAGGAAATTGTTTTTCTGATGTTCTTAGATTATTTTATTTTACATTTTTCTTAAAACGTATATTAATAAAAGGGCTTTATTTTTATTTTATTATACACATATATTTTCTTATAATTAATTAATATATTATTAAGATTGTTAAAGATCAAAACTAATTATCAGCAACAGCTAATTACATTCTAAAAACAGCGTAGGAAGAGATATTATTAAAAATGTTATGTATTATTTATTGATCTTAAACCCTTAGATTTTTCTAAAAGGAAAAGGGGTAGTTTTTATTATAAAATAAGTAATTTTATGTGTCTTACATTATTAAACACTGGTCTTTGAAGGAATGAAATTAACGCTTCTTTATAAATACCTAAGTTTTATACGCTTTAGCAATTTTTGCAGATCTCTTTTCTTCAAGAAGTTTCAAAGTCAACCATTCTCTAACACAGTATCTAATACTTTTATACTTACAAACTATGTAGTCGGCGCCACGAAGCAATGTAATTGCGTAATCATTGTACGTTTACATAATACCGCCCCGAAATCTAAAACCTTTTATGTGTTCAGAATCAGTTGTTGCTTTGTAAAGAAGTAACCAATGTAAACAAAAACGGCATAAATATTTTTTCGAATAAAGTTGCGATATACTGCACAATAATGTCAAGTATGTCTACTAAGCGTTGAGAAGTTAAAAGAGATAGTAACGTATATTAAAGTATAATATTAGCTTCTTATTATGTAATTACATTGCTTCGTGGCTGCGACTATATTTAAATAAAATAAATTTTTATAATAATGAAAACTTTTTACTTCAACCTTTACAATAATAAAAAGATTTAATGCAAAAAAAAAAAAAAAATTATGAACATTTAATAAAATTTTAATAGAGAAATAAATCTTGTAAAACATTTTAATGAATCTAAAACATCTTAAAAATATAATTTTCAATTATAAAATCTTAATTTATGTTTTAAAATGTAGACATTAATTATTCTGTTGAAAGAAAAAGTTTTTTATCTGAACTTTGTTCAGTGGAAGTTTATTCGCTTGAAACTTTTTATTTTCTTAAAACACATTTTTAATTTATATGAAATGTTTACTTTATATTGAAACATTTATTTACTCGGTTTATAGATTTAATAAATAGCAGTGAAAATAAAATAAAAATATAACACTCGCAGGTTCATTTCCTTAATTATAAACATAAAGAAATAAGAAAAAGTATATATGTTAGAAGGTTTGAACTTCATCAAAGGTTTTCTACATCTTTATATGCGCATTTTACTTCCTGCAGATGTTTGAAGTTCGCGTTTCATGAGGCATAAAAAAGGCAGTAAATCGTGTGCTTATTAATTTGTCCTTAGTTTAGTGTACATGTAATTTTATAACTGTAATTTTATTTCTTCATAAAGGTATAATGAAAAAAAGTTAAATCTGGATATTATAATTTATATATGCTACGTTTTAATGTGATCATTTTATACGATAAATATTCGCTTGTAATACTTTATTTTGTTGGTTCATGGCGCTATTCATTTGGTATTAATTGCTTATTAATAAATAAATGTAACATTGACTTTCTAATTATTTATACATATTGCTTTTTATGTTTACATGACACGTATACAAATTGCTTTTAAATCAATGCTTCTCAAAAGTTTTCGGTCTAATATATCCAGCTGCAAGAATCATTTTTATTACTTTTATTTATTTATTTTGTTCTGAAATTTATTATAAATATATAATTTAATTGCTAATATTGTTAAATTATTCTACAAATTAATAATATTTTTATTTTTTATTATATTTTTTCGGGAAAAAATGAATTATAACTTGTTTTACTGAGATGTCTTCGTTAGAGAGCTCAATAAATAAGGTTATTTTGAGGAGGTCTAAATGATTCTCAGGATTATTGCTTAGTTCTTATTCTTAGTTTTTAGTTCACATAATTTTCAATATATTTGAAGTACGTCACAACTTTATTCGAAAAGTAACTTTTTGTTTACATTGGTTACTTCTTTTGTAACACATAAAATGTTTCATATTGCGGAACGGTATCATGTAAACGTACAATGATTACACAATTCATTTTCTTCGTGGCGACGACTATAGTTTGCAGTTTTAGTTATTTACCATTTTAATACAATATCAAAGGTAATTGTTTTGAAGCTTTTAAACAGTTGGAAGTACAATTGGATTTAGTATTTGAAGCAATATTAGTTATTTACCAATTTTTGTGCAATATTTTGATACAGTTTCAAAGGAAATTGTTTTGAAGGTTTTAAATAGCTGGTAGTACGATTGGGTTTAGTATTTGAAGCAGGCTGTCACTCATTTTAAACCCAAATCAATGTGATTGACTTCTAAACTTATCTGTATCAAAAGTTATTTAAATCAAAATTTAAGGAATTGATTCTGATAGCAGGGTTTTGGCGATTGACAGACGGATAAATAAAGAGATTTTTTACAGTGGCTGAACAAATCAATTAAAATCTTATATATGTAGAAAAAGAATATGTTTTTTAAGAAAAGAAGGAATTTCTTTTTAAGTGAAGAAAGTCAACTAGTGATAAAGTAAATACCGCTCCCTAAGATTAGGCGTTTATGGTTGAGATATTCGAAATCTAGTTGAAAGATTTTCTTTAAGGTTTATTGTATAAATAGCACATTTCATTGCTTTGCCTCGTAGCCATAAAATGGGTCTTCGTTGTTCGATATGGGACAAGGGATCAAACAGAGGGCGTGTGAGGAGCAACATTGATAAGAGACGATGCGAACATTCAAGAAGAAAGGGGTGAAATTGTACCTTACGACACAGCGTGTGAAACTCAAGTTTATTTTTATATTCAGTTCTCGTTTCGTACAGGCTAGCGACTTTGCTGTGTTCCCTTATCGATTTTTACCGAATTTACTGTTCCCTTGCTTCCCTCAACTCGCCACATAACCAACCAACCAACCGATCGGATCGAATGCTGTCGATCTAACGGAAATCGTGAATGCAGAAGGAAACGCTGGGGTACGCAGCGCAGCTCCGCACAGATAATATAATAGTTATTGGATTTACTACATACTTTATTTAACAAACGTGCTTTGTCTCTCACTGTATTTCATATAGAATTCGTTCAACAATTTATTTGCTCAAACAAAATACGGTTACTATGTGCGTTTTATTATTTATTATCGTATATTTTATTTAATATGATTTCAGACTTTATTGGAAAAATAAAAACGCAACTACACACTTTATATTCTCTGATAAATTGAATACTTCATATAAGCATTGCGTTTTCAAAGCAAATATGTTGTTACTTTATTTATATTAAATTATAACAAAATTGCTTTGAAATTTTATCTTATAAACAACTTTATTACATTTATTTTATTTTTGCTTGTTCAAACGATGCAAAATTAAAATTGTTACTACTCAAACAAAAAATTTTTTCACTGAATCATATTATTTTCTGAACGTAATTAAAACTGAATGTATGCATTTTTTTATAAACTAATTATATTTTAAATTGAATAGCTTTGATACATGTATCGAAATATCGGAAAATTGAAATATTTAACAAATTTTTATAATTACAAAATTTGTGGTAGGATAATTTTGTTTTTAAATGACTGTAATCAAAGTGAAAATAAGTATAATTTTTATACTCTAAAAATTACAAATTTTGGTGCATTAACTATTAAAAGAAACCAATTTTAAAGATTACAAGATTTAACTTTATAAAATTAGATAATTTGAAAGAAAACTGGCAGTTAATAAACATTTAAATTCTATAAAAATTATAATGATCTTTACTTTTAAGTACTGCTTAATTTCTATAAAATATATGAACTAGAAATGTGATTAATTTCAGTTAAATTAAAAATTAAGTGTGTAGTATAACTGCAGGATATTTTAAATGAACCAATTTATCTTAAAGACTCTTGAAATAGGAATGTTCGATTATTTAAATGAAACACTTTTAATTTTGTTGAGTTGCACTTGATATTATTATCAAAATCAAAAGAACAAACAACTCCAATAGAATAATTTATTTCAAGAACCATTAAACTAATGATTCTTCGAATTTAACGATAATAAATAGTATTATATCCGGTAATAATTCTTAAGAAACATATTGCTATTAATACCAATATAAGATAAATCACATCACAATGTATTGTATGAAATATATGTATGTATACAAATAATATTATAAGTCAATATAGGGATCAGTTAAATACGTGTTTAAACAGGTATATGACTTGCAAAAAACCGCAATTCAAGTTTCATATTTCCAGATGTCACGTATACCATAAGCAAGTTTGAAAAGAGCGTTGTTGATCCGTCATATTAAGCTTAATCCCCGACTGTTGGCAATACTGCCGCGTGTCTATTGTTCGCATGCAGCTTCCACCCATCCATTCCAGCCCCTTGGCGCATTAGTGTTACAGAATATCGTGTTTGTGTCGTCGTCACACTGTTATTTAATTGGCGCTTTGTGCGTGCGCCACGCGACCCCTGGATGGGAATATTACCGTTGCCCCTAAACTGTAATGATAATGTCGATGCTAGATCTTTCGTGTGTGATGTGATCTGATCCTTGTGATCAATTCAGGGAACTTCTTAATTGATTACCTAATAAATTCATTGCGTTTATTTTATCGTATCATTACCCTTGTTTTAGAGAATGTTTCATGACATTGCTACAATTCTTAACTCTTATATTTTGTGATAAACACGTTTGTGACTTGTTTAAAGTTTGCTTCTAATATTTGATATTTTTATATATTATTTAGTTTAGATACATATTAACCAGGGGTGTATTTATTAAATAAAAAATACAAACAAATCATAGTAAAAAAATAAAAACATGTTTTAATAAGTCAAATATTTTAATATGAAAATAGGATAATTCAAATAACAAAAATAGAGGAGAAACGTTTAGTCATTAAGTGGTACATTATTAAAATGTTGAAATAAAAAGACTAGTTTTCCAGCCTTTTCAGTTACTAATCGGTTTCTCAATTTTGAATGCACAAGTCCAAATGATGAAAAAACTCGCTCAACACAAGCTGAAGACGAAGTGGCGCATAAAAGTGATTTTATAATTTTCAATATTATATCCTTATTTGGTCCTAATTCATCTCATAAAATCAAACTCTTATATATTTTTGAATAATAACTTTGGACAAACAAAACGAATAGTGATTTTTTTATTAACAAATTTAGTGAATATAAATTTATAATTTTCACTTTGTGATATGAATAATCCTATTAAAAAATTTATGTAATTAGTAATCTACTTGAAAACTTGAATTTCAATACGTGTTTATAATGATACATGGTGATGAAAATAATATTTATTGATATATTGAAGTAGATTTAAATTTCAAGTGTTATATTTTGTTTTATAGAAATTAGTTATGAATAATTTAATGTTTATAAAAAGTCGTTGAGCAAAATAACATGCATTTAATAATCCGTTTATTTGAATAGGCGGTATTGGAAGGTAACCGGTTTAAAAATTCCCTAAACAATTGAAAAGTGCCTTCTGTTGATGGGTATCAGTCCCATTGCAGGCAACATGTTCTGGTCCAATTGTCCCTTAACCTTGTCTCATATGTAAATGACCGCACATCTGTATCTGTATCACACGACAACGACACGATCCCCTTTTATACGACCGGGATCCGGGATGTGTTCCCTATTTTCGCCTACCAAATCTAATTTATGTTCCCCGGTGCGTTGTCCATTATACTTTATTTACATCGCACGCGATAACTCTTATCGTGCTCCGTCGGGTGTTAAATCGCGGCCGCCTCGACGCACGTGAGAAAAATATAGAGTCCGGTGGAATTTAATTTCGTTGGAACTTTAACTTTGTTTAAGAATGCGTCTACGCACCCATCCATTCACATTGTCTACAGCACTTTAGATCTTCAAGTTCCTACAGATTGCATATCCTATTTTTTTCTTTATTTTCTTCGCCTTCTTGCACAGAAAACAAATTGCCTCTTATTGTTATGTCTTAACAACAGATATTTCTATCTTCATACATGATCACTATTATTTAAATTTTATTTTACGCTTCAAGCTACAAACGAATTGATTTACTTTTTATTTTTTATTATGTTGGTATGTTTTTATATTTCATCAAAAATAAATTTTAATTAATTTGTTAGTAACATATACAAAAAAAATATTCAATCCTTTTATATTTATTTAATTTTATTTGTCGATGACAGCATATAAATACATAGTTGCCAAAATATTACAATTTTATTTAAATTATAAATAAAATTTCAATCAAAACATTTTTTTTTTTTTTGTAATTTTATTTTTTATTATTGCATTTGACGTTTGCTTATTTAAAAAATTTATTTGATAAAATAATAAAAACGTTTTTAATTCATTTTGTTGTTATATATGTACGAAATTTATTTAAATGTGATTTTATAGTCTTTGACGTATTTATATAAAATTTAAATGCAAAAAGTATTTATATACTACTTAAAATATTAATAAGTATAACTTTTAGGTAACAAGATAAGAATTTAATTAGTTTAACAAATGAAAACAATTTATTTAAGGTATTGTGATTAGAATAATTAACTTTCCGCTAAAGATTGGTATTAAAATAACTGTTTCTAGACAAATTTACTCAAAAAATTGATTAACAGTCGAGTTAGGACTCGTTTAAAATCGCATGGAAAATTTTTTATTGTAAATACAACCATCAGAAATTCGCTAATCGTTTTCAATGAAATATTACTATTTTTATTATCAAATCTATTATCGTAATTACAAAACTCACCACCTGTATAATAAATTTTATCATTTTTATGGTTACTATAATCATTAAAGATGATTAGCGAATTTTTATAATACTCTGAAGTTGTATTTACCATACCATTTTTTTCCATGCGGTTTAAGAAATTAAAAATAGCAAATTTAAGCCAAGACTTTTAAAAAGCCGTTACATAGCCGTTCAAAATTGGTTTAAAAAATGGTAAGAATTTTAAATATAGGGTGCCTCAAAAGGGTCAAAAATTAAACATTCGAAAATCGTATTTACAAAGAATTATAAGGAAGGACTGGAAACCTTAAAATTTACAAAATTCAGCTTGTGCAATAATTAAAACCAAAAGACCATCTTCAACGATAAAATTTTGTGATTGAAATGTTCGAGAGGTTTCTAAACTTCGGAAATACCCCGACCCTTTTGGGACATATTGTATTACTAAAAAAAAAGGCACAAAAGACCAGATAAAAGACCAATCTCACTTTTAATCCCTACAAAAATAAGTTTATTAAAAACTTGATTAAACATTTAAATTTTTAAATATTTACATTGTTAATAAAAGTCTAAATTGAATCCAGATAATTCTATTACAAAATATAACATATAATAATTGAAATTCAGCGCTTTATTATTCAAAATGCTTGCGGCATTTTGTCTGAAATATATTTATACAATAACGTACAAAGTACATATTTGAATACAACATTGAAGTGAAATTCCCATTTCACTTTCTGTAATCTTTGAATGTTAAATCTCAAAGCTGTATTATCTAAGCTCTCGATTTCGACCCTTCTACTTGTAAATAATTGCCTTCTGAAGACTATTGCAAAGAAAAAGTTTTAAACGGGTCCCATATGGTTCTCCAAATGTTGGTCATAAAGGGAAATTGACTTTTTGTCTGTTTAAGTAGAAATGAAACTTTCAATGATACTGTTAGGTTTGTTTTATGTTTTAACTATTGATATTTACTAACAATAATTGTTTTAATAGAATAATTAATTTCGTAAAACCTACGTTGAATGTTTCCTATGCACTTCATTCTAATAAATTATATTCATATTTCAATATTGTTATCTATTATTACAAAATAACATCACTAATATAAACATAATTTGAATAATAATTTTGACCTCAATTGTAATTATATTCTGACAACAATAGCTAATACATATTTCATTGTTTCGTTATTAGTTTCAGTATTCATAAGCTTTGCTATCGAATTATACATAATATTAATAGTATACCATATTGAATTTTACAGAAATGATATTATTTGTCACTGATTATAATTTTCAATTGTTATTTATGCATCAGTACTTGTAATTATTGTGATAATTGTATATAATATTATTTCAAGATTAATTGGAACATTTAACATTATTATTATATTATATTATATTATACTATTTAAGTGGTATTCAAACATATTTATTTGTTTTTCAATTAATATAATTGATATAATAAATTACCTTCACTAAATTTTGTTATTATTTATCATTTATTTTATCAAATTTTAACCGATAATTATTTAAGTAAAACTTGTATAGCAGATATAAGCATATTTCGTATGAAATAAAATAGATACATTTATAAAGTGAGAAAGGAATACAATATGGCGATAAGTTTCATTACAAATTGAAACTAAGGATATTAGAATGCCAAATTATAAGTAATTTCACTTAAAATATACGTTTATTTATAAATTGGGATTTTAGCAAATAATGTGCAAATCGAATTTGATATTAAAGAACCTCATATAGTCGGGGCCACGAAACTATGTAATTGCATAATATTAAGCAGATATTTAACTTAGACATACGTTATTATCTTTTTCATCTTCTTAAAACTTGGCTGACATACTTCTGAAAAATGTGAAGTTTGTCGCAACTTTATTCAAAATAGTTATTTACATACCAAGTTCACGCAAGAAGTAAGAACAATATTTTTTATACGAAAAGTTTAAAACTAATAATTAATTATTTATATTATTTTTAATGGTTATGTTTGACGTTTCATAGGTTCCTGCTGTCAAATCAGACAGAATGTGTTGCCAACTGTGTTAATGAAATGCACTAAATTTATACTTAAAAATTAAATTTCATTCAATAATTTACCACTTTTTATAATTATTATTAGGAAAAGTAAAGTTTGAAAAACTATACTTTTTTATTATAAATACAGTTTTTTAATAGATACCTTAGAAATAGGAGTCCTTTTTGCGAAATTTCCCGTAAGACTTTCTGGTTACAATGCGGAAAATAGAAATTTCGGATGTTGCTAAGGTAACGCAAATCAACACTTTTCAATGCATGAGTACAAAAAATTATTTATGTAGGGTACGCAGGTTTTATTTACATTGATTACTTCTTTACAAAGCGTTCGTGTACATAGCAACAACGGCTTTTTCAGAACACATATAAACGTACAATGATTATGTGATTCGCGGCCCCGACTATAAGCAAAAAAATTTGCATTATCTTTTATGAGTTACTTATAAACAGATTTTCAGCATTTGTAGAAAATCTTTTCGAAGTGACTTGCTTCTTTTTACAATTGAGCGAATATTATATTATTACATATAATATTTTAAGTAATTGTTATATGTTCCAAGGGGAATGAAACTCTACGATTCTAGTTGATCAGTTATTTTAAATATATGTAGCCTTAATTTTGCTTAATCTAAAATATATACAAATATTCCAATGGTTTCAACTTGTTTAAACATAATGAACTCGATAAAACTTGTCTGAACACACCGCAACTGTATTTAGTTACATTTTTTGCGGCATAAAACATTGAAATTCAATTTGTTTTCCTTATTAAAGTTTTGAAACAAATTTAACAGTAAATTCAAAATGTAAAGCATTTGTTTTAATAATCGAGCTTATGTTTAAAAAACCGTTTGTTTATTTAACAATTAAGATAGAGAAAAATATATTTTATATTGAATAATTTAATATTGTTGAACGTTTGTAGAAAATTATTCAGTTTCGTGATAGTTTGACATAAACAAATAATACAATATATTTGGCGGATAATTTTCATCAGTAGTGCAGTGAATATTCCTTTTGGAAGAGGTTCGCGTCTGAGCTTTATTCTTGAAGTGTTTCGTTATTGCAAGGTACTCGATTGTTTTGTTCGCATTATGCACGGCAGGTAACAGCAAAGATTTTCGCAATGTTTCCAGCATCGTATCTGTCTGCGCCCCTTGTCATTGTTACAAAGGATTCAAATCGTTTCAAGTACTCTTCTTCTTTTCGTATACCCATAATCCGACATTTCATCTTGTTGTCTGTACACTTCTATTTCTATGATGACGTTTTAGATAAAATTTCAATGATACGATCTTTTAATATTTCAATGATTAAAATTTTATTTGCTTTTATTTATTTTACTTTTACTTACAAATTTAATTTAATGTTATACATAAAAGAATATACATATACTTTTATCTTATATTTCAATTATGTCGAGAAGTCTTTTTCATTCATATTACTTATCATTTCAAGATTTGTTTTCGTATAATATAAATCTAAACCAATAAAAACACTAAGTGAAGTTTTACAAAGAAAATTTTAATATATTTCGTTCTGATTTAGACATTTTTCTCATCTTTAGATGAATTAAATTGATAATGGCATTAATATTGTTATGTTTCACGATTTACATTTTTTAATATTTATTTGTGGTTGTATTTTAAACTTTTTATTGATTTTTTTTTATGCTTACGTATATAAATAGTTGAGATAAGTTTATTTAAACTTATATGTATTAGTTTTAAACGGCAAACATCTAACAAACCATTTATATTGTGAAATAACTCATATAAAAATATTTAAATGATTTGAAAGTAATAAAAAAAAAAATAAGTTAGGTTAGAAGTTTCTTTTCCAATTTAAATTTAAATGTTACTATATTTTCCTAATATTTATCGAATTTATAATTAGAACAAATTAATTACTTAATAAAAACATAAAGAACTAAGAACCAGCCAACTCTGATGTATGGAAATTAGTTCCTCTTATAAAACAAATGAAGTCTCTTTTATATTAATTTAACAAAAAATAAATACCAAGTATTAACAATTATATTTCTAATTAGTAATAACATTTTACAAAAATAACAATGTATTGTATTATAAGTAATTATATTTTATATTACTTTAATATAATACTATTTATTAAAGTCATTAATATTATAAATGCACTTTATTATTTCTTAGAAATCTTGCAATCTAAGAGTCAATTATTCACAAAGTTTTAATAATTATATATTTGATTGCTTATGTATGTTATTAAATGATTAAAAACTACTGAATTATTTTATTTATATCTTGTTTGTAAAAACACCAAACAACAATAAATGATCAAATAATAACAATATTTTATAACTTCAATTAAAAATCCTATTTACAACAAATAAACTAATTACGTTAATTATAAAATTAAATTATTTATCCATTTAAAAATTCGTCTAGCTAAAATAAATTTCAATATAATTATTATTCATTTACGTGTAACAAAACAAAACAAAATAAAATAAAATGCATATAAATCAAATTAGTTTTGTGTTGTATTCAGTTTGGCATGAACAAAAATCCGATTAATTGAATTTAATACCGACTATATATTTAATTTTTTATTATTTCGTACAGAAGTTATTTATTTTGCTGATTGCAAACATACAACTACATTATTTTTATACAATACAATGTTACAGTGAAGCGTACATATAATATATTAATGGCGTGTCATTACTGACTCAATCATATATCAATTTATTTTGCACGATGTGTTGTATTGGTTGAGTGACTTGTTTGATGTTTATTTATTTAAAATGTGAGCTCATGTACAGGATTTAAAATGCGAATGGTTTTATTTGTTAACTTTGTTTTCATTTGTTTCGCTTATTTCTATAAATATTACAAATTGAGAAACTGTTTAATATTATCGTTTTGATTTATTTGTTTTATCTTCATTGGAAATTATCGAGAGACAAAGTGGATTCAAATTTTTATTGTTGTTTACCGTGCACTAAAATGATTAAAAAGTTATAATTTTATATTTTTCAAATTAAACCTTAGTTTTTTTACGATTAATTCTTATTAGTATTGTGTCAAAAAGACTTAACACTATAGTCGTCGTCACGAATCAATGTAATTATATAATAATAAGCAGATATTTTACTTCGACATACGTTACTGTCTTTTTCATTTTCTTAACGCTTAATTTATATGCATCTCAATAATGCGAAGTACTTTATTCGTAATAGTTATTTACATACCAAGTGAGGGAACGACTGGTTCCCGGATGAGTGTTTGGCGGCACGAGCTTGCGAGTGTTGCCATAGAACGAATTCGGGAACCAAGTTCACGCAAGAGGTATGTACAATATTTTTTGTACGAAAAGTTTAAAACTTTCAATTAATTATTTTTATTATTTTTATTGGTTATGTTTGACGTTTCATAGGTTACTGCTGTCAAATTAGACAGAATGTGTTGCCAACTGTGTTAATGAAATGCACTAAATTTATACTTAAAAATTAAATTTCATTCAATAATTTACCACTTTTTATAATTATTATTAGGAAAAGTAA
>NEEE01005726.1:7052-23666 GCA_002278615.1 Pogonus chalceus | reverse complement strand
TTTGAATTGAGTATTTTACTTGTTTATTAATATTATTTTTTTTTAAATTTCTTGATGCAAACAGTTATGAAAACATTTTAAACAAAATTAAAATCAAATTCTAGTTTCCAATGATAATAAAACCAGGCTCAACAGCCTTACATATCGCATGCCAATTTATCCATCAAAAATGTGTTGAAACTCTTTTAAAATACCAACCAGATGTTAAATTAAAAGATAATCGAGGCTTAACACCATTTGAAGTAATAGGTGAAAATTTAGACGAAGTAGAAGACAATACAGAACAAAAGTAAAACTTATAACAATTTCAAAAAGATTTTATTTACAATTTTCATACATTTTTAGTTTTATAAAAATAATTCGAATGATGCAAAATAATATACCAACATTACAAACATCGTATAGAGTTAAATATTTTACTCCTCTTCATGCAGCTGTAAATCTTTGTTCAGAAGACGCTATAAATATTCTCCGAAAAGAATATGAATTCCCGTTGAATATTCTGGACCATTATGGTCAAACACCAATTCATTTAGCTATAATAAAACAATTAGAAAAACCGTTAATGGCTATGTTAGTATGTGTTGATGATATTTCTATTTATAAAAATGCGAAAGGACTAACTCCTTTCCAAATAGCAGTTGAATGTCAATGGATACAAGGAGTTGGACTATTATTAGACGCAAATGCTAATGTTGCTGAAGTTGCTGCTGATGGAAGAACTGTTCTTCATGTTGCTGCTTCTTCTGGTAATGATGAACTTCTAGAAGAGTTACTAGAATTAGAAGAAACTGAAAAGGTATTATATCACGCGAAATCTTAAAACATAATTGACTTTTTTGATTGAATTTTAGATACTTAACGCACAAAATAATTCAGGTGAAACACCAATATTTTGTGCAGTTTCTAGTGGTAACTTAAAATGTGTAACAGCATTATTAGAAAAAAATGCTCTTATTGATACAAAATTAAATGGTAATATAAATATTTTACATCGTGCAGCTGAATATGGCAATGAAGATATTTTATCAGCGTTGTTAAAAGTTGAAGATGAATATAAATTAAATTTAATAGATGATTTAGATACTTTTGAATATTCAGGAATGGCTCCAATTCATTTAGCAGCAATAAATAATAAAGTAGAATGTGTAAAAGAATTATTATATTGTGAGTGTGATTATGAAATTAAAGTTAGTTCTACTGCGTTTGATGGAGAAATGGCTATTCATTTAGCTGCTTCTAGAGGGAATAAAGAAGTCCTAGGAGTTATTCTAGAACATAATATGGAACAATTATGTGTTAAAGATTCACTAGGACGAACACCTTTGCATTGCGCAGCTTTACATGGACAAAGAAATTGTATAGAATTACTTTTAAATGCTGGAGCAAATTTAAATTGCTGTTTCGAAGATGAAACAGCCTTAGATATAATCTATAGAAGTATTTCCAGGCCAACAGAATTTTTAGAAACAATTTTTGACAATGCCATTAAAATAGACGACAAGGATACTTTAATAACTGATAAAAATTGTATGATTACTATTAATTTCAATATTTTAATACCACAAAATGATAGTAATAATCAAATGAAAATTTTATCAAATATTCTATTTAATGGAAAAAATTTAGAACAAAAGAAATTACTACTTCATCCACTTATTGAAAGTTTTTTATATTTAAAATGGAATAGAATGAGTAAAATATTTTGGTTTCTTTTATCATTATATGCAATATTTGTGATATGCTTAACATTTTTTGTTATTACTTTATTTTATTATAATAACGAAAATAGACCACCGTTTTTAAATAATATAGAAATTATGAGATTTGCTCTTATAACTGCACTGTTATGTGTTTTAATACCAGTAAGTTTTAATTTATATACCGGGTGTCTCCTTTTTATTTTTAGTATTTAGGAAAATCAATGGTAACATTTTCATTACACCATAAATTTTCAATTTAATTATATACGACGGTCCGATCACGAGATACAGGTAAATTAAAGTTTCCATCTTTAAACAATTTACAGAGTGTAATACAAAATAAAAATTTGTGCTTTTNGAACTTTTGTATTTAAATATATGTCCTAAAATTATTAGCAAAAATTTAAATAGTAATGAATATTTAGCCATTGAATTTCCTATATAGCAAAAAAAAGTAATCACCAACTATAGTGAAATTTTTTAGTAATTTATATTTATATTTTAGGAAATTTTATTAATTCATCAAAAATTAAAACAATATACAATAAATACTGATAGAATTATAAAATGGTCATCAATAATATTAGTAACAATTTTAATATTTGTACATGATTCAGAAGATCATTCAGAATGGTTAAGACATTTAGCAACAATAGCTTTACTAACATCTTGGATTGAAATGATGTTTATGTTATCCAAAATACCAACATGGGGTTATTATGTACAAATGTTTTTTAAAGTCTCTCAAAACGTCATTAAAGTAAGCGTTAATATTAATATTTTAAGGTTTAAATCTTATCAAAGTTTATAATATTTTAGGTAATGACCGTTTTTAGTTTCCTAGTAATTGGTTTCGCATTATCATTTATGATAGAGTTTCAAACAACCGAACCTTTCACAGACCCATTAGGAGGACTAATAAAAACAATCGTAATGATGACTGCTGAACTAGATTATTCCGGTTTATTCACAGGTGAAAATGCTGAAAATGCTAAAGTTGTCAATTTAACATTATACGTACTATTTTTAATGATGGGAACAATAGTTCTAATGAATTTATTAGTTGGTTTAGCAGTTAGTGATATCCATGATTTAGAAATAATTGGAAAAGTTGATCGACATGCACAACAAATTGTGTTTTTAAGTATGCTAGAAAGTGATACTTTATCGAAATTTTTACCGGGGAAGTTTAAAATTAAATTAATAAAAAATAAATGTGTACATTCTGAATTAAAAATTTATCCATCAAATCCGAAATGTTCGGTTGTAAAGTTGTTACCTACTCAATTAAAAGAAAATATTATTGATATTGCTGAAGATAATGTTCGAAGGCAATCTGATATTTCTAATATTCAATTGAGTAAACAAATTGATGAGTTGAAACAAATTATTGAAGATTTAAGAAATTCTATTTTTTCTAACATAAAACATTAAATATGTACTTTACATGGTAGTACATAACCTTACATTAGTATTTTTATATGATAGAACATAACCAAATATAATTTAATTTTTGCTATTTTTATTGAAAGGAGATTATAATAGATAATTACTTGTGATATTAAATTTAATTCATTTGTATAATATAATAAATATTCAGTATCTTTGTATTTAAAACATTTTGCATATAAATGTATATCTGACTTGATAATCATGTTTTAAATAAAATATAAAGTACAAATTATTATCTATAAACTAATTGTTATATTCTTGTTAATTATGTAACCAATTGAAATATGTATGTAAACAAAACAAAATTAATATACTAGACTTCTTCAAATTTAATGTTTAAATATAACTATAAATAATACCGAAGAAAAGAATCACGAAGTATAACAAATTAATCTGTTAGGGGTTCATGTTCGAAAAAAATCATTTAGTTTTTTTACGGTTTTTATGTATAGCGTAACGGAAAATTATTTACAAATTTTATAAAAGAAATGGAATTACCGCAAAATGAAATTTTATACAAAACTCTTTTTGATAGTGTTCGAAAACTGAATGAAGGGTAAAAAAGAGCAATACTTGTGCAACTCAGGAAAAATGTCGAAAAATTAGCTTTGATATCATTAGTTAACTCAATAGTGAGTACAAAATATACTTTGATAAGCTTGCATATGTCCTTTTTCAAAATTATAAAGCCAGAAATATTTAAAGTACTCTCACCACAGGAGAATCCATATTATTCTCTTAATTAATTACGGAAAGAAATTTTAGGAAAAGATTGAATTGCCTATAAATTTATTTTGTATAATTAAAATTTTCTATTAAAAATAAATGTTAACCATAACCCTGTGCGCAGTTAGGAATGTTAGAAACGAAAAAATAATGGCAATAAATAGTTAAAAAAAAATAAATGAAATAACACTTGTAAATATTTTTTGCATATTTATTGATATTTGTTAACATTTTATAAAATAAATACAATGTATAAATATAATAGCAATAATTAATTATTAATATCAAATAGATTATTTACTACATTTACTTAAGTATCGTTTTTGTAAAAGAATACTTATAAACCATAAAAACGTGTTTTTAAAACGTTAAAAAGAATAAAATATACTTATAATTTAAATAGGCAAGAGATGTGCACCAATAGCAATTTTAAACAACATAATTTAAAATTTTTAAGGCACCAATAATTATTTCATTAATAAATATCCCTGTGGTCCCTTTTCAATAAAAAATATAAAATTTCAATTTTAATCTCACAATATTGATTAGTAACAGTGCGCAAATAGCAGCATTATATTTATATAAAAAATTTCTTATACTATATCTTCCGCATGATTTGGTATTTTTCTATGGGTTAACTGATTTTGTCCGCTAGAAATTTTTCCGTTTGTGTTGTAATCTCCTTTATCTTCATCCTTGGCTGTTAATTAAAACAATTAATTTTATTTCATTTTTATACAATAACAATCAATATTAAAATTTAAGATTATGATGCAACAAATTTAATTAAAACTCATAGTCGATGAATATTTTATCAGTCAGTGTTTGTAGTTCAACATATAAACATGTGCGAACTAGTGTTAGTGAATAATGTGTTTAATTTAAAACGGTAAGAATTTAATTTTAATATTTACCTGAACATTTGGCATGCAACGTTTCATGTTTTATAATAATTTCACTGGTCCGTAAGGCCTCACTTTTAATTCTATCCCTTAACCTTCTCGGTATATCCGGAATAGCCCATTGTACCACCATTATAACAAATGAAACAACATTTTGATAAACAACAACAAAAGCTAATCGTGCGGCAACAATATGCCAATAAATTGGCGGCCTTTTATATTTATCTTCATGCCACGGAGGATTTCTATACTCCGAATATCTGCACTCAGAAATATCATGATACATTGTATCAATCGGCGCTGTATTATTTTTAAAATCATTTATATCAAAATACGATAAACCATGATCTAAAAATGTTACATCAGATTCGCGAGCTTTTTTATCGAACATGTAAACTAGATGAGGTATAAAATTTGACGAAAAGGCAATGATAAAAGCATTGGATACAACTGCAATACGACCAATACCATCTATTATATTAAACCATATTCCAATATCTTTAACTCGTTCTGCTACAGGACGACGATAATATTTAATGAATTTTTTGGCATCAAGTCGCATTTCAAATACGTTATTAATTAATGCAAATAATGGAGCCAGTGGAAATGCTGTTACAAATATTGTTACAAAACCGTATTGTAAAACTGTAAATAATTTTAATTATATTTTTATTTATTATATATTTATACAATATTACGTACCCATTTCTAAATATTCATGAAACAATCCTCGACTGTCCCAACCTATTAATTTATAATCTTCCGTCCATTGATTGCAACAAATTAAATCATCATCAGAACTTTTTCTATCCATTCCAGTTTTAATTCGAAATGAATTGTAAAGCTTAGTAAGGAATGGTATTAATATTTCTAAAATACTATTCATGGCTTGGTTGCCAATCATAATAGTTGCTAATTGAATGCAAAGTTCCATAAGGCAACCACCAGGACTGCACTAAAATTACAAAATACAGATAAATCGTGTAATTAACATTAATATTAAATATTACTTCTTCCTGGCGGAATCCAAAAACTCGATTATATTTAGCAGGGTAACCAACAAACTTCCCTTTAATGAAGGCTATATAAAAAATGGACGAGTAGTAATTCACAAATTGGAACATGTATATTTTTAAAGTTAAACTGTCGTCAAATTCAGTTTGTGTTCTTTGATATTCTTTCTCTGTTAACCAAACAGCTAATCGATCATAAATAAAATTTAATACAACAATGCACGCCAAGTTAATAAGACCAGCAGTACAAGGTATTAAAAGTGTTTTATATGAACTTGATTTGTCTTCGAATATAGCGTTTGATGTCACGCTTGCCATGCGGTATAAAACTACGCCGAATACGGCGGCTAGTGCTAGAAATACCTGAAAATCATTAAATATTTTTGTCATAAATATTTAATATTTCAATAACAAAATTATTTGAAATAAACCGAGTGTTTTGTTATTGAGATAGTAATATGTTCTTATTAATAAATTTGATAACATCATTTATAAGGTATATTTTAAGCTAAATTGTACAAATTTTGATTTTTAAGTCTTTTTTTTTTTTTTTTTCGAAATTTATAAAATCTACAATTTATAAAAAATATTGTTTGCCTTTTACATGAATTAATTTATAAAGAAGGTTACATTATTTTACAAAAATAAAATTAAAAAATAGTCGATACGTATTTTGTTAAAAATTAAATTTTTGAAAAATTGTAAAAATATTTTTTTTTTATAATTTCCCAGAAATTTAAAAAGTTTTAATTTTCGCAAATACCTATGAATTGAAAGAAAAACATAGTCAATTTTTAAAATACTCATATCTCTTAGAGCTAAAAATCGAATAGAATATATACTAAAGATACAAATATAATTCAAAAACATCGAAAACCCAAAAGTCAAATACAGTAGGCGATTTGGCGAAGAATAAGTATTTGAAATAATATCGATAAATAAATAAAAAAACATACTATTTATAAAATTAAAATATTATTAAAACAGCGTGCTTTCAATAAACAAACACTGATCATATTGAATTTAAATATTTCCATACTAATATTTAAATTACTATGGTTAAAGTCCTACGCAATAATTAAAAATAGAAGCAACAACAATAATGGACAGTTTATAATTAGACAAATTACATGAAAAGGTATATTAAACTTTGTAAACAACAAATTATAATAAACGCGACATACCCAAAGCAAAGCAACCGTGAAACTCAACACAATTGTAGGTAATTGTACACGGCAAAAGGGCACTGCAGGTTCTTCTTGATTTGTAACAACATTGAACTTTTTCTTTTTGGAATTAGACAAACGTGCCAAATATTGCGGTCTAGGATGTTCGGCTTGTAAATCAAAACCAGTTAATCCCCATCTGTGCGTAATCTCAGCACTATATCGTTTCCATAATTCCAAATATAAAGCGCTCCAAATTGACATAAATATAGCAAAGAACACTGTTAAATTATTGTCGAATAAATGTGTGATTTTAGCATATGTACAAGCATCAATCAAATTCCAATAGTCGCAGAATTTATCACATTGAGGACACATTGTATAATTGATTTTTGGATCACAGATATCGTTACTTAAGCTATCTGTAGATAACGTAGCTAAGCCGTATAAGACACAAAGAATGCCAACGATTGATGCTGGTATTAACATATGAGTATAAAAACCTAACCACGCGAAATATAGCGCGAATTTTACGCCGAAATAATCTTTTAAATTGTCGATTGGTTGGTACTTAATCCATTTATTTACTGACGCCCATTCGTTTAATAATAACGCTCTTTCAGATCCAACTTTTCTTGTACTTCCCTGAAAAATATTTTTTTTTAAATATTATTGGATTAACGAGTTAAAACTAATTTATTTACATCATGTAACGGATACGCGGCTTTATACACATCATCCGCTAATAATTTTCCTATTCCTATGTCATAAACTGCATTAGGATCATCATTAAACTTTTCACGTTCTAGAATAAAATTAACTACCATACATTTGGTTGATGTAGAAAAGAAATTTTCTTGGTCCATATCAAACCTGTAAATTAAACCAATTAATTATATAAATCATGGATTAATTAGAAAAAAAAATAACATACAAATAACTTTTATCTCGAGAAAATTCTGCTGATAATTTATAAGTTTGATCAGGAAATAATTTTTTATCGAGTTTCACTCCAATTTTTTCTAATGATTTATCTATAACAGATTTTACTTCAGTCAATAAATCTGAAGAATTTCCATTTCTAGTATCTATATCTGGAAACTAAAAAAATTATATTAAAAAAATTGTTGTTTAAAATTATATTAATATTCTTACTTCCTTAATTGGCATACGTAATTTTAAAATCTCACTATATCGACCTAAAACATCTTTAGGCGCATGAATTTTAACAAAATGTAATTTTTGTGTTTGTTCCCTCTCTAAAATTAAACCTTTTTCTTCTAAATTTTTTTCATATATTTCCCGTTTCGCATGATGATTAGCATTATCAATTGATGTATACGCCAAAACAAAATCAACCGTTCTTTCACCATCTTGAAACTTACTCCAACTCTAAAATTTTTTTCAATTAATCTCTATTACTTATAAAAATGTGGAATATATTTGGTAGCATTAAAAACCAAAATCCAATATTTGCAATGGTGAAAAAGCTAAACAGTTTTTAATATTGCACTTTTTATTGTAAGTATATTTAGATATAGGTCTGTAGATTTATATAAGTATAATATATTGCATGCAAGAATAGTTTTTTAAATACACAAAGCGAATAGCTATATTTTTTAATACATGTAAATTTATGCAGCAGTTGATCTAAACTGAAATTAAATTATTTATAATTATTTTTTTAGTATACAGCGTGTTTCAAAAATTATTATTAATTAATTAAAACGCAAAATATATCGTTACTTTATTTAAAAATTTAATATTTAAAGTTTGTATGTTAACTTTTTTAATTTAAATAATAACATAAATTCGGTAAAATTTAAAATATTTGCGGCTTTTTTAAAATATTTGTTCTTTGTTCTGCTCATATCGAAATTCTGCGGTTTTCTATCAGTTTCTTATTTCAAAACAATAATAAATATTAGGAAAAGACGTAAAAAATATTTGTTTAAATGATACCATATGAGTTTCTTAATCATATATTTTCATAATTTACGATTTTAAAAAAGTATAAATTAACTTTTTTATTTACTTATGTTAAGTGCTTCATTTGAGAAATAAATTTGTTTTACAATTAGATAGATTTAAAATGCATTAATAGTTAATAAATAAAAATGACTGTTCTTTTTAAATAAAAATAAGCTAAATATAGTAAAAAAATAAGATTAGAAAATACATTTAAGACGTGTAAATTATACTTATATCATGCTAAAATAATATAAAAATGCAAAATCAATCCGAAAGTAAAAAAGCAATTATACATACGAGTAATATGAACCCATCAGCCCGTTTGTTTATAAATATTTTCGCCTTCGTTATTAGATATAGCAGCTTTAGAGTGACCTTATCTAAATGTACTTAATGTTACCCTATTTCTCCACTGCCAATAAGTAACAATCTTAGCGCCAGACACCTTATCGTTTATGCGATGCATCGGTGATTCATCCAGTTCAATCTGATTATTAAAATCGGCCATTGCTAGTTCCAAATCTTCAGCTGAATGGTAAATGGTATTCCTTGATAAACTCATATAATCTCTAGTACTGTTTGTGCGAGGTTTTGTTGATGAATAAGAATTAACTGAGATGGTATCCGAGAATATGTCCTCTTCATCATCCATTTTTAGACTAGAACTAATAAAATATATTTTAAGAAATATGACACACTTTTATTCATAGTAATATCCATAAACATTTAACTATATTTATATTAAATTTATTTAATACAAGTAATTAAATAAGATAAGAAATAATTAAATAAAATAATTAAGTATTAAGCAACACTTGTAGTTAGTTAAACTCAAATTTCTCTTATATTTTAATATACCTTCTTCCGTGAGGTGAAAAACAATATAAAGTTTGGAAAAGATTTTAAAATTATAAATTTGGTCAAGGTAAATTTATACGTCATTTTCACAAATTCCAAGGTTTATTAAGTTATTAAAAAAAAACTGGAAGTAATTAATTTAACAAAAAAACTTTTTAAACTAGTTTTAACCCTGTTTATATTACAATTGATTGCATAAATGCAAGGGGCTAATTTATAAACGTAATTACAAACAATTTAATATTTATTTATTGATAACAATACACATATTTATTAAATATCAACATTTTTATACCGGTTGTTTAAAAATACACAACATTTATCAACAATAATATTTAAAATAATTTTAATATAATATTACAAGTATTTAAAACAAAAAAAATAAAGTATGATAAAATCACCTTATTTTATATTCAAGTATGATGTTAATGTGAAGCAGTAGTGTGTTAATGCAGTCTCAATTTCATGATAGTTAATGGTTTTAATTCAATTTCAGCCATTTCCTGCATTAAAATAGGGAAGTATTAATGATTAATTAATAAACAGTTAGTTTTCCGGTTTATTTATATTTCAGGGATTTTGAACAAAGTTCAAAGGTATCTAACATGCATTGCATTAACTTTAAGTAAATATTAGTTAAAATATAGATACCATTTTGATGCAGCATTTTTAAGTAAACAATCCGTTATCAATGAACAATGTATTATGATAAAATCTACTAAAAACTACACATGTTATCAGTGACATCACAACTTTAAATGCACTCTGACTAGAGTATTGTACTCACCTGTACGATTTTTGAATGTTGGCAATATACTGTTATATAATTTATAAAACAGGTTCTTATTATAATGAAATCTACAATATTCTATTTTAAGTATAAAAAAGTTAACAATCTCTTGCTTTAATCGGCGGACTGATGTTTCATGCGTATAAGTTTAATTTGAGCTGTAACATATAAGAGAAACCCTAAAAAAAATTGTTTAAAAATAAATAATTTCAATGCGCTCCTGTATCCTGTTTTCTAATCGGAAATATTCGTAAGTTTTCGGGAAATGATGCACCCTTCTAAATTACGTCATGATTATAATTAACAATTGATACATTATATATAAACTTTTATCATCGAATTATACTTAATAGAAATTTCAATGAACAATGAATAACAAATGTTTATAAAATATGCAAAATTCTTATCCAAAATTGTCTCTATACATATTTTATTATTTCATTTCATTATTTTAATGGGAAAATTATACGTATAAAAATGTATTTTTATGATTTATAGCAAAAATATATTTTAAAAACTTCAAAAAACAATAATAATTGTTAAGAATTAAAGAGTTTTAAATAATTTTATTATGCAAATCATATTCTTATTTACGATTTTCAAAATTGTAATTCATTATTAACTTTAGTTCTCTTAAATTTTATTTATGTTTGAGAACGATATCGAACAATTTGCTTCCGATATTTAAAATTCTTATTAACTAGTGTTGTGATGAACTTCGATCTTTTGGTTTCATTTACTTGAATTGTATAAGGTTTCTTCCTGGCTATTTGATCATGAAAACATATTTTTGTAGGACAGTTTTGATATTCTTCAACCATCTTTATTAGTTTTGGATTACTTTTTAAGTTTTGAACAATCCAACTTTCATCACGACTGCTAAAGATTTTTCGGAACCTTAATTTTTTATTATATATTGCTCGCTAAACCGGCTTCTATTAATAATTGTTTTCAATTTCTGAATATGATTTACTCTTTTAGAAAGTGAAATATATAACTATATTTCGCTCATCAGAAGATGTTTGTTTTCTTTGCCGAATCATGTTTTAATCTACTATGTATTTTAAGTTTAATAAAAGTTTTGNCCACTATATATTATTTTCTCATCTAATTTATCTGTTACCATTTATTTTTACGATTTAAAGAATAAATGTTATGAAATAAAAACTACAAAATATAATACAAAAAGTTTATTTAAATATAAATTACAATAATACTTAATAATTAGTGCAATGCTTTAAATTTGATAAAAGAAACAAAAATATATTAATATTCCCAGAAACAGACAAGTTTTTATAATTTATTTATCTTTTCTCTAACTTGGCACAATTATAAGCTTATACCATTTTTGACACTATTTATAAATTTCTAAAATAAATACATATGGCGCAATATTATTCAGAATCATTAGTATTACCTCGTGATATTACAAAAATAATGAAAAAACAAAATAATATAAAAGAAAATATTTATTTTAATATGTATAAATTACAATAATACGTATATAACAGTGAATTATGAAATTCTTATAAGAGAATCAATATATTTTATTTTATTTTCAAGTAGTTTTAATTTCTACTCTAACCACCAAAATTGGCACATATTTAAGTATTTTTCGTGGTAGATATTTCTAAGCTAAATAAAAGTTTAGCAAAGTTAAAAGTGTATATTTCAATTGCCCTTTTTGTAATAAATATGTGTTCAATATATAATGTAACCATATGACCATTAGTTTTCGTGGATGAAATTTAAATTTTTAGACTGAAAACCATACTTAAAAATTGTTCGTAATGGATTGTAATAACACCATCTTGATCTGTATCATATTGGCGAAAAGCTGATGTTAATGTCTAAAAAATAAAAAAATATTGCGTAACATAAAACATAAATTATTTTAAATAATAACTTACATATAGAATAATGCAACATTGTATAAAATCATCAAATAAAATAGTCCCTCTACCAAATCTATCAAATTTTCTGATAAGAAGCCCAACTAAAGTATCAGATAAACGATATCCGAAAGTAGTTAATGCAGTTTTCAATTCATTTTGATCTATATTCCCGGAATTATCTCTATCGAAAGATCGGAAGCAATTTTGCCAATCTGTTACGTATTTCCAAAGTGCTCCAAAATCTTCAAAACTAACTGTACCTCTATTTTGTCTATCGAACATACCTATAAAAATAATCGTATAAAATTGAGGTTAGATTTACTATATAAAAAAAAAATTAATTCACCTATCATTAAACGGACAGTTTCTTTATTGAAAGGACTCCATGTTCCGTTTGATAAAGCTGTTTGTAATTCATCTGCAGAAATAAATCCACTTCTATCTTTATCAACCCTGCAAAATGGAAAACGTTTAAATTTGAAAAAAATTATATATTGTTTATTACCGTTGGAAAACGTCCCATAAAAATTCACGACTAGGCATTGGTGATTGGAATGCCATTTTTTTTATTCTATAACAATCTTTGTCGTTGTTAGTCACTATTTAAATTATTATTTATTTGAACTACACGTCATAAGGGATATTGAATGGCGTTTTTTATTTCATTAGTTTACTACTAGATGTCAGTATACAACATTTACGTGTGTAACTACTTGTTGCTTTGCAATTATACCTATACAGCCAAACATGCTTACTTATAAGCGTAAATATTTAAATACAATAGAAGTGTAGGTAACAAACAATAAATAAATATTATAATAATAAGCAAATAGCGTCGTATATTTTTATTGCATTTCTAAGAATACAATTGTTTCTAATACATATGTATTTATATATGGTCCATTCAATATTTACTATTATCGAAATTAATTATTATATTATCATTTAAAAACAGTCAATGTAGGATGAGTTTTTAAAGCTATTTTTGAGAAACAACTAAATTTGTTGTATTTTACTGCAAGTGATTTATTTTTTAGCTTTTATTTAAGATTTTCCCAAAAAAGTAGAAAGATATTTTGTAATATTTAAAACATTTAATTAGTAAATACAATTTATAAAAACATTATTTATAACACAAAATGCTATTGCTTTCTGCAATCAAATATAATTTAATTTAATCTTGAATTGGTCAGTAATTCATAGTTACCACAATTTACGCGAAATATCGATTCCATGTAGATTTCTTTTACACGAATGAATATTGGTCAAAAGCAGTCTTTAAGTAAAATATTACATAAGTGAAATCCATGTTATTTATTTAAAATCTTCCAGAAAATCATATTTTATAACTGTGTAAATTAATATCGCGTATGAAAGTACTGCAGATAGTGGTCGCCACGAAACAATGCAATTGCGTAATCATTGGACGTCTACATAATACCGCCCTGTGTTCTGAAACGTTTTATGTGTTTCGAAAAAGCTGTACACAGCATAAATAATTTTTCGAATAAATTTGAGACGTATTTTACATTATTCAGGGGTATAATTGTCTATTTAGCGTTAAGAACGTATGTCGACGACTATACGCATCTTTATAAAAGGTATCAATTGTAATAGCTTATTACAACATTGTTATAACAATAATAACACAATATATGAAACGTACTATACCATTATGTAAATATAATAAAAAAGACAATTAAGAAAAGAAAAAAAAGGGAATCACAGTATTTTTTATTCTTAAAATCTACATTTCTGTAAGTATATAAAGAAACAACTTTTATTTTCTATATGATTACAACAAAGTGATTCTAATAATAATCTAAAGGTATGTGCTATTAAAATTCATATATACATTTTAATTATATTATAATAATATAGATTTCATTTCAGAAAATGAAATTTACAATTTATATAATATTTGTTTTAACGTTAAGTATGATTGAAGGAAAAAATATTAATTATCCAGGGATACCTGCAAATTGTCCTGTTTGTGAAATACCAGAAGAAGAATATTATGCACCTGCTAGATGCGATGCTGTAGCTAGATGTCCTAGTCAATACATTGTTCATGACCCTTGTAATTGTAAATGTCCTGAATGTCATTGTCCAGCACATACAAGATGTGAATATGGAACAGTAAGCTATGAAAACAAATAACAAAACAACAATAAATAGTATATATTTTGTTTTCATGGATTTTTTTTTATTATTTTCGTAATTGTTGTAACTTCTATATAAAATAAAATATGGATTATTAATAATTGTAAATAATAAATTTACTGTTATTATTCATAGAATTGAGTTCTTGTATTGCAAATGTGCCGTTAAAGTAATATGATATAATACAAAATATTATAAGAATTTTATAAGCGCAGTGGCGTATTCAAATTATAATTTTCGAAATGTTTAATACATAATAATAATTTTTTATACTAATAATTATAAGTTTGAAATGTATAATTAAATAATAGATTAAACGTAATTATACATTATTTAGTATCATCATAATTATTGTGTCATTTAACAAAAATCTTTAAATGCTTATTAGTTTTAATATTTTTAATAAAAAAATTTACGTAATGTTTTTACAATTTAATTTAAATGTTACCTTGAAATTAAATATTATAGTAGAAAAAGTATTTTTTATTAAAATAGAAATTAATAAAATTAGTTTTAACAACTAAACTATCGTTGAAAGAAACTAAATATTCTTACAAAAAATAAAAATATGTATTGATAACATCGGGTTGAGAGATTTAAATCAAATTGATTCAAATTTGAATAAAAGTTAATAATTTTTGTTATTGTATATGTATTTATTAAATAAAAAATACAAACAAATCATAGTAAAAAAATAAAAACATGTTTTAATACATCATAAATAATTTAATATAAAAATAGAACAATTCAAATAACAAAAATAAAAAAGAAACGTTTATTCATTTAGTGGTACCTACATTATTATTAAAATGTTTAAATAAAAAGACCAGTTTTCCAGTCTTTTCAGTTCCTAATCGGTTTCACAATTTTAAATGCACAAGTCCAAATGATGAAAAACTCGCTCAACACAAACAGAAGACGAAGTGGCGCATAAAAGTGATTTTATAATTTTCAATATTATATCCTTATTTGGTCCTAATTCATTTCATACAATCAAACTCTTATATATAATTGAATAAAAACTTTGAAGTATTCATAATATTTAAAATTTTAATTCAAAATACCCGTTCTTACGTTCAAAAAAATCGAATTTCTTGGTTTTTTTTTAATCATGATTTTTATCTACCCCGGATAATATTAAAACAATTTAGTATCACAAAGAAAAAATTTGATATCGCCACCACTGTTTATTATAACCGTCTTACGTAGTCTTGTGTGTACCATAATAATCGTTGGTATTTGTGGCACGGCCTACATTTTTGATGCTTATAATAAAGTTTTTTTTAAACATAAAACCATGTTATAGACTGTTTTTCATAAAATAACAACTGTCTCTGTCTATATAATCTAGTAGTTGTACAGGTTGTAATAATATATCATAATGAAAATTGAAAGTGACCAATACCTTGTTACTTCCTATTTTCAATAACAACTTTTGTTTTGTATAATTCGCATAACAAAAGGCTTAAGACAAATTGTTTTTATAGTTGGCAAGGAGTTTCATATGTTTTTTGTTTTTTGAACAATTGGATCCTGGTTTCAAAATATAATGTTATATTTATAGTAGCTTTTGTGTATAATTTTACATTTTAAACATAATTTTTTTTGCTTAAGTAGTAATTTAACAAATAATCCATGTAAAATAGTTATCTTAGATTAGATAACGCTAATTATTTATTATTTAGCATTTAATTTGAACTCTTAAATTATGCCCATTGATCTTTTACACCATTATATTTTTGAAATTTTACTTTTTAAAGAGAACTCATCCTTAATCTTAGATTTCTCAAATGACTAATATATTAAAAATGACAAAAAGTTAAAATACATAAAGATAAATAATATTTTAAAACATGATCTATTCAAATATAGGTGTTCCACAAGGGTCAGGAAATAAACTTAGGAAAATCGTCTTAACAAAGAATTATAAGGAAGGATTTGCATCTTAAACTTTACAAAATTCAACTTGTGCAAG
>NEEE01005716.1:94763-136920 GCA_002278615.1 Pogonus chalceus | reverse complement strand
AGTTTCCTTTTATTTTAAAGTGATATCAAAATACATTTAAAAAAGAAAATAAACTTCCAAAACTCAAATCTAAAACGTAGACTTTCAAAATATTATTATTATCATATAGGCTGCTGCGTGCCAGAGCCGTAGCGTGGGTGGTGCGAAGGGTGCCCCGGCACCAGGCGCCGAATTAAAAAGGCGCCGAAAGATAAAGGTGTAGAAAGACAATTTTCTCAGTATATGACAATTATTGATTATAATTCATATAATTTAGTATAAATTAAATTTATGAATTCAACAATAAATAAAGGGTCAGAAGGTCTAACACGCTGATATAATTCAATTATTTATAATAAACTTTGCTGTCACAACCAACGATAATTTTATTTATAATCTATGGTCAGAACAAAGTTGACATTGTACATATAATATTAATTAAGGTTAAACTAAAGTTTAATGTTCATTTCTTTAACATCATTTATTTAATGTACCTAACATAAATAATATTACATTGTTTAAATATTGGAAATTATAAAGGATATTTTAAAAACAGATAATATTGTCACAAAATGTCGCTCAAAATACTTTAATTTGTCGTTTCATTATAATAATTCTATTTACTTTAAAAAAAAGTAAATCTTGTTATAAATCTTCATGAAATTAGACATTAAAAAATAAAGATACATTTCATTTAATGTCATTTAAAAAAAGATAAAAGTAGATAAATTTAAAACAAAATATGAAAAAACAAATCTGGCAATTTTAGGTTTATACAATACAGTAAAGCATTGCATGAATATATGTTTATAAAACCTAATTGTTTTAAGTTTTTATACAACAGTTTATTCCAGTTGGTTAGTCGCTTATTTAAAACTTCCACCCTTTACCACTTCAACATCCTTCACAGTACTTTTCGTTGCTGCGTACATTTTAAAGCAGTTAAGACATAATTAGGCGAGTGCCAGGTTTAAAACGAAATTAATTTCATATTTTTGTGGACGCCGTCAGTCAGTCTGTTTATAAAAAGATTTTCACTTGGTAAAGTTTCCCGTACGCGGTTTCCGTTCTTCTTTCCCTTTTGCTTTACGCCAACACTCGCCCTATTCACTGCATTGTAATAACTTTGTAATCCTCTTCAACAATACATTTTAAATTATGTAGAAATATAATTGCTTATTATGCCAAATAAAAGTATAAGTATATAATTTTTGCAGTTATTTGGATTATCATTAATATAGATTTATCATAACCAAACGTAAAATAAATTAATTAAAGCAATAGTAACACATATTTAATTCTTATTTTTTAAACTTTGATTAGTAATTTTCAAAAATTCTATTAATTTAAAACAAAAAGTGCTTTTATTATTTGAAAGTAATTTTTTTTAAGATTTCTGTTCTTATTTGATATGTGTACAATTTTTTTAAAGATTCGTTATTACGGAAATTATATCAATATTTTTTTTTTTTTTTTAATTATTAAGACACATTGACGTGATTTTTTTCATCGAAATGTATAATTGAAGAATATTAAACTATTAAACAGTAAATAAATCGTATTTTAAAATGAAATTTATACGTAACATACTATTGTAATTTTTAGGGGTAGTTTTATGTTTTGAAGTCTATATAAATTACGATCTAATTTATATATTTTATGTAATAAATCAAACTTAAATAGCTCTTAATAATTTCCTTTAATTATTAATTTGACATTAATAATAAGATAAAAAATTATTATCAATATTTCATTTGATATCAGTTTGCAATATTAACATCGTTTATTTTGCAAAATGACACCAAATAAATCCTTGAACTTGTAATTCAACAAAATATAATAACTCATTTTCGAAATATAACTATGTGAAATATCTACTAATTTGCAATAAGTTGACAATGACATACATATATTGTAATAGTAATAATATTTTTAAACTAATTAAAAAGATATAAAAACAAAACATATATGTTTATAAAAATACTATTACATATGCAAAATATATCTAAAAACAATATGACGAAATAAAAACACATTTTAATAAGTAAATATTTTATTAATATATATCACTTGAATATTGCTCAGAGAAAAATAATATAAGAAGCATCACAAAATTTCAATAAATGCTGCAAACATGTTGCTAATCTCCACAAAATTAAACATCAAAATTCAAAACAAAAACATATTTTTCAGAATGTACAAAAATAGTAATATCATCTACAGAAACAATTTTAAAGGCACTTTTTACAGAGTAAATATAAAAAGTAGTCTTCTGTTTTAATACTTTCCAATTGCTTTAAAATATATTGTCAAAAAATGAATGTTTATACTTTGGCATTTTAATTTAACAAAACCAATCTTATTTGAAAATCTTGCAAAATAATTAATTATTATACATTCCGTCAATTAAAAAATCCATTCTTCTGTAATGTCTATGTTGCCACCATTCTGAGCCTCTTTTATAAACAACTGTTAAAATTATCGCCACTAACGGAACTGCTAATATTGTCAAAACTATCGGAAGAACATAATCTGGTCCTTTTTGAATTCTTCTACTACTTATTACAACATGTTCTCCTTCAGAAATTACATTCGGAGACGGATGCGTCTTATTGTTAGGAAGGACTTCTTTGCCGTCTATATATAACTTCGGAGGTGGTTTCACTGGTGTATCCTCATCGCTTCCAATTGTAACTATTGGTTTACGAGGAATAAAAGATGTTGTCGGTTTTTTTGTAGTTGTAGTACTTGTACTCGATACTTTAGTAACATTTTCAACTTTATTTATAAGAGTAGTATTCAAAATTGATGGAGTCGAGGGCATATCTCCAAAAGTAACACCTTTTCGAGGCTTTACTTTCGAATCGCCATTTATTTCAACATTTTCAGATACTGGTTTTATAATTTCAGTAGTTGAAGAAACATTCGTCGTTGTATTATTTATAATTACATCCGTAATATTCTTATTTAGTGCTGAATTTGTAATTGAAGTGTTGACAGATTTATTAGCTACCTTTACAGCAATAGGAGTTGTAACAGTTACATTCTTAATGCTTGTTTTTTCAATAGAAGTGGATGGAGTCGATGATGATGATAATTGTACATTAATATGTTCTCGTCCTTGATGATTATTCACTGGTTCAACACTAACTTGTCCACCACCTTCAGTAAGAATTAGACTTGAATTCGATGTTGCTGAAGTGGTATTAATCTTATTAGGTTTATCACTAACAGCATATGTTTCTGCTACTGTGATTAAAATTATACTCGAAATGAAATACAAGAGGAAGGTTGTGTAAAAATATTGCTTGAACATTTTTCTTGTATATCATAAAAGAAACGAACTAAAAATAAAACGAGAAATACGATTTAAATGCTTTCTATACCATTTTGACAGCTACGTCAAATGACAGCTATCAAGTAAACATAAACCATTATTGCCAATATACTAACACAAATACTTATGTATAGCAGGTGTTTTAGGAAATTAACATTAACTATAATAGATAAAATTTATTTCTTTAAAATATATAACAATAAATATTATAAATAATTAAGTACTTTAAATTAACTTAAATATAAAAATATTTAATATGAGAAATTATTTAACGTCAGAAAATATATTAATGGTCCCAAACTAAATAAGAAATAGAATCTAAAGTATTATAAATTACTAAATAAATAAGTTAATAACTCGGGTTCCGTCATTTCACGTTTGTATTTTTGCACCACTTCTTGTACTTTAAGCCTTCGTCTTACATGTGGAGGTTGGTATCTATGAACATTTTAATATGTAATAATTATATGAAATAATTTTTGTATTTCTTACGTGTCATTATCTAGACGTCTTCGTTTCGACATATTTAACGCAGTTTGTCGCACTAAAGGTCCCAAACTCCTTCTACTTACAACCATACCGTCAATTAACGGCGTAGCAAGATTCATTCTACCACTAGGGCCTTGTAAATGAACCCGAAGTAAGTCAGAATTTAATTTATGTAAAAATATAACGAAACAATCGCCAGATCTTGTTGGAGCGGTCTCTAAGCCAGTTGTTGTACATAGTAATAAGTCATCTATAAAACAATAAAAATAAAACCGTGCCATATAAATACTTATAACTTCTTACTAAGTGGAAATTGTAAATGATCTTCATAACTTTCCAACCAAACAACTATAATTTTTGTATTAGTTTGTGGATGTGGTTGATGTCGAGTGGTTGAGCGTCTTGTTGAAGAACCACTAGCTAAACTACTTGTTGAAGAAGACACTGGATTCTTGTCGAAATCCAAAGATAATGTTCTAGGCTTATCTTTTGTCATATTTTCGTTTGATACACCATACCACGAATTATCTAAAAGTTTATAATTTGAGAATATTTGCATAAAATACAAATTATAGTCGTCGCCACGAAACAACGTAATTACATAATAATAAGCAGATATTTTACTTCGACATACGTTATAATTCTTATTTGACATATTTCTGAATAATGTGAAGTACGTCGCAATTTTATCCGAAAAACTATGTATCCAGTGTACGCAGGATTTGTTTACAATGGTTACTTATTTACAAGTCGTTCGAGTATATAGCAACAACGACTTTTTCGAAACACATAAAACGTTTCAGATCGTAGGGCATTACCATGTAAACGTACGATTACGTAATTACATTGTTTCGTGGCTACGGCTTTACACTTGAAAATTCCTACGTATATAATTATTGTTATATGATAAAGAATCCGTGGGTTGATTATCAATAGTTTTTACTTGTGAGGGAACTACAAAAGCGACTTCGGTACAAGCATCAGACCAATATAAAACTTGCGATTGACCATCAAAAAGACTTCCCCCATGATCAATATTATAATTAGATTGTGATGTAGGGGTAACTTTCCAACTAGTTGAAGTATGACCCGTCCATCCTATAAATTAAATAATAATCATAATGACTTATTGTTAGATGATTTTATAAGGTAAATACTTACCAGCATGTTGCGCAACATTAACAGGCCAACCCAAAGTGAGAAGAAAATTCAAAAATTGTGGACTGACAGTAGATTCATGTAAAACATTAGAAACAATTTCTTGTGCTGTATTTTGTTCAGCTCGTACATAAAAAACATGAACTGTATCGCAAGTTCTTGGACTCATTGAATCTAAAGCAGCTAAATCTTTACAAAAATCAGCTGCACTGCTGTCTAATGCAATCAAGGAGGGAGCCGCAGAATTCTAAACAATTTTTCTTAAATAGTAACAAACATGATAAAATTCACATAAATATACCTCGGCATCTTTATTAAACTTCAAAAATCCAAAATGAGATAAAAATAATCTAGCAGTTTGATATTCATGGGACACAGCTGGTGGTGTACATTCAGAAGAACCATCTTGAATATTATCACTGGTAAAATCCATATTTGTTTCTGTAACTACTTGTCGTTCTAAAAGTTGAGCTAATTTATTAGTTTCTTCAGCTACTGCCGGGTCTAACAATGTAACTGTTTCCAAATTCGGTATTGATTGATCTCTAAACAATTAATTGAAACATAACACTATTAATTTTTAATCAATTAAAAATATCTTACACTTTACACTGTGGTATGCGTTCAACACTATCTGGAAAATATTTTTGCTTTACTTCAGTCCTGAGTGGCATATCTTGCATTGGAACTGGACGTCCAGGATTAGGTGCATGATATTTTGTTCCTGATCTATGTCTTGGAAGATGACGAAGTTGCATTGTCCAGGAATGGCGACCGAATGGACCACGGATTAAAACTGTTATTGTTGGTTGTGGATCTTGATCATTTCCTAAAGATTATATACATTTCAAACATTTTTTAAAACTTTTTTATGAACATATATACCTAAAGGTTCTTCTAATAATGCAAGCATGATGGATCCTTCTGCTACAAAATATCTAAACCGTTCGACAGCTGTTTGTCGATCAGTAGAATCTCCAGGCCAAGAATTACAGTGTTTCAACAATGAAACTTCATCCAACAAAGACGATAAAGATTCAGCACCACACTCACTTGGAAAATACCCGACCTATTTTAAAAATCATTACAAATTTGAACAAAATTCCACTAGACAACATACTTGTTCCATAATACAAGTCAATAAATTTTCCGCTGCATCTCGAACTCTCATACTAGCAGGTTTTAATTCCTTAACATCTTTTAATCTGATTTTTTCTCCTGGTTTACCAACAGACTTTGTACCACTAACACCTAACTCCACCACTTCCAGAACAATATTCAAACATTCTTTATCTTGTAAAAGATAAGGATGTTCTAAAAGCCAAATTGCGCAACATTGAAATGCAGCTACAATTGTTGAATGTAAATCTTTTGAATGAGCTGGTGGTGGTTTTGAACATTGTGCAACAATATAGTCGCAAAGCCATTTAACAGTTCGTTTACATTCCATAGCATCTACGTAAAATTTATTATATATTATTATCTTATATTAATAATATTTATTTTTTATAATAAAACTAGCTACCTGTTCTTTTTCTAGCTGCAGCATGCAAATATAATATACCATAATTACTAAACATTTTCTGTTAAGTTTTTTTTAAATAAATAAATCATAATATAATCACATACCTGATTCTCGTATGTGCACTCTAGCTAATCCAGAAAGTAGTTCCAACGCAGCGAGAGATTCATTTAAATCTGTTTTCCAGGACGAAATAAGTCGATGACAAACCAAATATGTTGCGCGAACGAATAATGCATGAGCGTTATCTATTAAAACATATAATAAATATAAATATCTATCACAATTCGTATAAATTGATTCTTATTTTAATTAAAATATTTAAAAAAATATTTATTCTTAGTTTAAAAAATATAGTTTCATAAATTATGTGAACGATGCTTAACAAATACAATTGATGAAATTAAAAAATATAAAGCATCAAAACTAAATAATAGACATTTATTAATCTTACAAAGTTACTGTAGGATAAAATCTTATTTCTAAATTGATATAAACGTCTATTATTTAAGAAAATAAACAAAAAATGATTTACCGCCAGGCACTTGTGACTGCATATCTGAAAAACCTTGTGCTATTTCATCAGGTAGAATATTGTAGTCGGCATTTCCGCTTGTTGTGGTAGCACTACCCATGCTCGCTGTGTCGGACACTACACAAGCAATGAAATAATGGACGACGCAATGCCAACAAAATTACACAAATACATAAAGCGATACAAGCATCAATATTATGATTTTAAACTGAATGTTGCATTTTTGTATGAATTTAATTTAATTTGAAACATTTTTTTACTTTTCAAGTTTCTAACGAATCAAAGTAAATATAACGAATAAGCTGTAAAGATCCCGCTTTGATTTAAAATTATAATAAAAATGAACTAGCATATTTTCATAATATTAATAAGCATTAATCTCAGACAAACTGCATTCAAAAAAATAATAACTCAAAAATATATACCTGAACTCAGTAAATTACTCGTTGTTTCTGTTGTACTGTCAGGTTGAGCAACTTGTTCAACAATTTCCAAAGTCGCCGAATCTTGTACACAAAGTAACAACCCACCCAATAGCATATGAGTATTATGAGGATCACTTTCAACTTGCAATGCGTTCATCAATAAATTCATCAACCGGGGTTTTAATTGCGCAAAAGTAATTGGTTTCTCTCCGGTATTAATTAAATCACGGATTGTTAAATTTTGGAAATGAAGTGGTAACACAAGCATTGATAACAATAAATGTATTGAAGCGCGTCGTAGTTCGGTTTTGGATATATTTGATTTTAACTTTAAATCTTTTTCCGGTAAGACTATTTCCAAAGCAGATATAACTGCAGGAATTAATACTTGCACCCCATCTAAATCAAGTCGGAATAAATCAGATGAATTTAATAAAATACTGACTAAAGTTTCACCGCATTCGCGGTTTGATGGGATTTTTAAACCCTGTTGTAAAGCCAAATAAAAACGAGCTAAATAAACAGGAAGTATTTCTTCACCGGTTTTTTTAGCACAAAAAACACGACAAAGTGCTCCAATAGCTTCAGCACGACCTGATTCATATTTATCGATGGTCAAAATCACTGGAAGTTCTGGTGATTCGTTTAAACTTCCAGGTTGTGAAATATTAAGACTTCCTTTTGAGTTGTCTACGATTATAGAATTTGGACGCTTACTTGCATCACTTCCTAATCCTGCAAATTATATTATTTTAAATAAAATATATTATGTTGATATGACATTCATATTTACTAGGTCTAAATGCGTTTTCACAACCAATAAAAGCTGCTTCAAAAAGCCATTCACCAAATAAATGTAGAATACTGTTGCATTTTGGACGAGCTTGTGCTAAAGGACTTCTACATTCAACATTATTTAATGAAGTCATTGCTAAAATAAACAGAAATATATAAAATTATCAAAAATATTTTAAAAATAATTATACATACAAGTTAAACTTGATGTTGAAGAAGGTCCAGAACTAGATATGGAAGAAGGTTGAATACTACTAACTCTACTGCTAGTTAAACCTATTAATGATGCTTTTGGAATACCTAAATAATGTTAAAAATGTCCAGTTAATATTTGTTAATATAAAACAACATAAATAATGTAGATAAAATTCATTTTATAAGCAATTATAAATTTGAAATTTAATACTATTATTTTTATGGGCGTACCAAACCAAAAAATAAATACTATATTGCATGCGATTTAAAAAAATAGCCATTTTTGCATAAATAAAATTGGTGCATAAAAATAAAATAAAATGTGCAATACGAGCTGCAGATATTATATCATGTTGTTTATTTTTTAACATGAAAATTGTGCATGATGAATAAATGATAAATTAACAATGTAATTTGATACATATACAACAAAAATATCATTTAAATTATGTTTTGCATATATACATAAATAAATAAAAATTTGTAAATTTCGTCAAATGAACCAGAGAAAGAAAGTATTTCAAGAACCTTTAGAAGTAGTAGATGGTGCTACACTAAAACTCTTGGCTAATCGTCTTTGAGGTGGAGGAGTAGGTGAATGATTTTGAGTATTGTGCACCCCTGATAGATCCTTATCTTTCTTATCACCACTGCCACTTGTCACCACATCCTCCCAATGATAAGTTTGCGCTATGCCTAAGTATAGTAGAGTAGTCACAGAATAATCACAATATGATCACAAAACAGTTTACATTTTTTTTTAAATTGATTAGTTACAAATTTACAATGAAATATGTAAACAAACTTGAAAATATTTTTAAAATGCTTCGTGTTGTTTATAAAATATACACGGATTTAATTAGCATTAATATTGCTAATAAAATTTACTAGATTTAGTTATTCTTCAATTAACATACAAATTAAAAAGCTAACTCAATAAAAGAGCTTTACATACAAAAAAAGCAACCAACTTTTTTTATTTATTTGATTAAAGCTTTATATCATTTTATCATATAAAATAAAATAAAATACCGACGCAAATAAATAACCATAAACATTAATTGCTATTCAAAAGTAAATTTTTATTACACACATATTTACATTTTACTAAATTTTTAGAAATAAATAAATACTCACCTAAAAAGGCATCAACCTGTCCCGCGATACCTTTAACAGCTTTTAAAAAAATCATAGGTAACATTTGTAAACATGGATGTTGACAAGGGTCCATAACTGAATCACTAGTAATTGCAAATTGTAAAAATTTTGGTGTTTGACTTATAACTTCAGGGCGACATAAACTAACAGGATTCCCTAGGCAATGAAGGAACCGAAACCAACTTTGTGCAATACAATCATTAGATATTCCAACAGGAATCAGATCTTCTTCACCGATTTTTAGTTCTGGAAATGTTGGACCGTACATAAATTCAAGTAGTCTTGCAGTTAACGCAAGATTTATTCTATTCCATTGTTCAATTAAAGCAATGCGATGTCTCCAATTCATACAAGATTCCCGCAATGTTTTCCAAAGTGGCGGAGAAGGAAAACATTTTGCACAAGCAATAAGCCACACCTATAAATTATTTTTTTATTTTTAAGAAACAATTTTGACATTAATTTTACCTCAAATAAAACACTAAGAACACGTTCACATAGTTGATCTGCAACGTCATCTCTAACAGTTGGCGGAGACAACAGTGTATCATTAATTGCTAGCAAGAATAATAACAATGATTCCCATGTTTCTCGATTTAAAATAACGGATTCATGCGCTAATTGTTGTAAAGTTCGTAGTACGCGGTGGCAAAGCACTGCTTGCCTATTTATAGTATCAACTCCTAAAAATTTGTACTTTAATATAAAAATTACAAAAATATAATTTCAAAAGCAATTTATTTAATAATTCCTTATTTATATTACCTAACTCCTGATACAAAAAAGGCCAGTCTTGGATAAAAACAGTAAAAATTATAGTTATTTAAAATAAATTAACAATAAAATACACACCTTCTCCTTTACGAGGTACAAATAAATTATGAAAATGTCCAATGATTTTTCTTGCATATAAATTCGGATCTTCACAAACAGGTTTTGGAACACATATTTTAGGGATTGGTAATAACGCTGAAAGCCATTCACAGTAAACATTTACACAATCTTTAATTGTATCATGTTCTGTTAAAGGTAATGTCAAACCGAAACATATAACTTCCATACACCATTGAACCTATTAAAAATTATATTAAAAATATTTATTTGTTGATAAAATTTCATTTGATTACTTCTCTATCTGTGTTAAGAGGACTCGGTTCAGCCGCCTGGGTGATCCCAAGATTTGAAGATAACTGTTTCACAACACCTAAAGCGACTTCTTTTCCTATACCCATCCCAAATTTGTCTAATACACTGTGACTTTCTTCGTTGCCATTTTGAATTAATGGACTTAAAGAAGCCCATTCTGAGTACATTCCTTTTCCTTCGGTGCTGTCCTGTTATAAAAATGATATCAAACATTGTATATCACAACAAACAAATAATAAATAATTTATACCTTAAGGTTTACTCTGTTAAACACACCCAAATTCATAGATAATCCGGCCCGTTTTCAGCTCATATACAATTTACTGGCTTGTAATGCCACTATTAAATAAAATACTGATAATTTACTAAAATACTATAATTAAAATTCGATTTTTAAGCTATCACAACAAACGTCATCAGAAGTAACCATAGAAAATATAAGTTAAAGTAACTGTCATCTGTCAAAAAATGCAATGTTACCATTTCACTATAATTACTCAGAAAAAATATTTTCAACACAAAAATTCAATTCCTGCTATGGAATTCCTGCTGAATATTTTCGAATCCAAAAAATTTATATCGATTTAATATTAATTACTAATTTTAAATTATTTTAATATCTGTATATAATAATTTAATTATATTAATGAATTAAACAAAATGATAAATAATCCGAAAATTTGAATATTTACATATTTGGTCTACATGAAAATCTATTCCAAAAATTCTTAATTAAATTTCAAATATTCGTCTGCATTTCCTTGGAAAACGTAAAGATCAATAATTTTCTCTTCGTTACTGGTATCAATCAATATCTATAAATAAGTATGCTTAAAATTACAGCGCCAAAAAAATTTCCGTTTTTACTCATATAATAGAAATAAAAAATTACATATTAAAAGTATTTAATAATATTGTTATATGTTTTAAAACCTGGTATAATCAATCATAGTTTTATATTTTTTTTATAAATAAATGTTCTTATGCGGCTTTTTGCGCATGTTCCTTAACCAGAGCAGGATTATTGAATTTGAATTATATTATTTTGCAGTATATTCATACACAAAGGACAAATCCTTTGATGGCTTTAAACTTATATAATCCTGTTGTTCCTTGACAGAATTCGTAGTATCGTGCAGGACTGCAGTAATACAACAGCCCCCTAGTAAATCCTTGTAAATATTATTCAGGTATTTCAACCACGATTTCTAGTTCTTCCAGTGTGATATACAAACGCCTTCAGAACGCTGTGCAAGGTATATATTATAAATTAATGTATATATTTATTTGATTTGTTTGTTAATATTACTAATTATAATTGATTTATTTAAGTTTGCGTGTATTTTGCTTAGAATTTATTGATATTACTAATAGAATGTATTAAAATTATATTAAGCACAGTTTTTTTTTTTTTTTTTTTTACAATATAAACTAAATTTTTAGGTGTACCCGAGCCCGGGCACTGCCCGTTCTGTATGGGCCGATTACGGTATGGTGGCAGACACCGATCATCAAGCTCCAAACGTAACCGATGACCGAGACGCTAACATCATGTGTTGTACTGGTGTTAATAGCGGCAATGACCATTCTTGCAAAAATATTTTTGAAGTCATCAAAACTGGGTATTTATCAATTAATTCAAATCTTAAAATTCCAATTTGTTCTGCGCTCTTTGCCAAAAATATTCCACGTAATTATTAATGCAAATTAATGACCCCTTTACAATATACTACATAATGAATATGTATATATCTCTCAGCTGGATTCTAAAAATATAAAATCAATTAATTATAATCTAAACAGATAAAACTTTTCCTTAACAGCTGGAATAGACTAAATATAGTAACATTTCTTCAATATTATTTTCTTTTTGATTAATAATGTAAATATAAATATCAGCTTTTAATATAATTATGATAAATTCCAGAGAGGTCTCCGACATTGAAGATCTTGTCGAAAAGGCAGGATCTGAAGTGTTGCGGGCCCGTGATGAATGGGGCTATACCCCAGCTCATTGGGCGGCTCTGGATGGTAACGTAGAAATAATGCGATATCTTGTTGAAAGATCGGCTCCAGTTGATTTACCTTGTCTTGGAACACAAGGGCCCAAACCTATACATTGGGCTTGTAGAAAAGGACATACTGCTGTTGTTCAAGTTCTTTTACAAGCAGGTAAATTTTATAATTGTTAATCATAAATTATATATATTTAGATTTGCGAAATAAATTTTTAGGTGTCGCAGTAAATGCTGCTGATTTTAAAGGCTTAACACCTTTAATGACTGCTTGTATGTTTGGTAGAACAGCAACAGCAGCATATTTATTAGGAATGGGGGCTCTAAATCATTTATGCGATATTAACGGTGATACAGCCTTACATTGGGCAGCTTATAAAGGCCATGCTGATTTAATTAAATTATTAATGTATTCTGGAGTAAATTTACAAAAATCAGATCATTTTGGTTCAACACCCTTACATTTAGCTTGTTTATCTGGAAATGTACACTGCGTTAAATTATTATGTGAAAAAGTATTTTCGTAAAAGTATTTTATAGTTATTTAAAAAATATATATTTAATTATATTTTTAGAGTAGCATAGAACTTGAACCATTAGATAAAAATGACAAAACGCCTTTAATGCTTGCTCAAAGTCATCGCCACAGTGATATTGTCCAAGTATTGCAATCTGAGAAAAAACGACGGTCTAGATATTTTCCGCCTATTACGGAAATATGGGGTTTGATTTTCGGAGGGGCTGGCGATTCTAAAGTGCCTCTCTTATTTTTTATGGGATCTGTTCTCTTATGGGGCTATCCGATGTATATAATTAGAGTAAATATTTATAAAAATGTATTTATTATAAATTATAAACTAATAATTTGCTTTTCTAGTGTATTCCCATAACTTGGAATATACTCCGTGGTTCCCATTACTGTTTTATTTATTGGAATATAGTAATGTGGGTTTGCTGGATAACAGCAAACCGAAAAAATCCTGGTTATATAACATTAAATTCTGATACGTACTATCGAGCCATAAAACAAATTCCATATTTTGATAAATGGAAAAAACGAAACGTCCTTCTATCTAGACTATGTCATACTTGTAGATGTTTACGTCCATTAAGAGCAAAACATTGTAGAATTTGTAACAGATGTGTTTCTTATTTTGATCATCACTGCCCTTTTATATATAATTGTGTTGGATTAAGAAACAGAACATGGTTCTTTTTATTTGTTATGTCTGTTGCGATAAATTGCTCATTCACTATATATTTCGCGTGTTATTGTATTGCTATAGAAGGATTTGAATTGTTATATGTTTTGGGATTAATTGAAGCATTTATTTTCTCCGGATTAGGATGGATATTAACATGTACTTCCGTAAGTATTATTAAGGTTATGTTGTGTATTGTACTTTACATATGGAAAATTTAAAATTAATATTTTTAGATTCTCCATGCCTGTATGAATTTAACAACAAATGAAATGTTTAATTATAAACGTTATTCGTATCTACGTGATAAAAAAGGGCGTTATTTAAACCCTTTTTCACGAGGTCCAATTTTAAATTTAGTCGAATTTTTTATTTGTTTACCCGAACGAGATGAAGATGAGGAAACGTTATATGAATATCCCATTTGATGAAGGGATACATAATAATTTGCCTTAATATAATTATTTAGCGACAAATACATTATATCTTGGAATATAATTAATTTAAAATGAAAAAAATATTTCAATGATATAATACGCTTCATAATAAATTGTAAAAAAAGCCTATTTTTAAATTATATTTTTATTAAATATGTAAATACATTACATCTACACTTTTCATAATATTTATTAAGCTTATGCACCATAAAAATCAGATTCATAATTCTTATAAAATATATGCTACAAGGTATACATGATGTGTGTATGAGTATAAAATGCTTGTTATAAATAAAATATTTTTAATGCTCTGATAAATATTACTTCTCCTTAAATATAAAACCTGAACTTCAGATAAGACAAAATTTTTGAGATTCATTTAATATTTATTTTAATCATGTAATATTTTTTCAGAAATTTGTAAAAAATTGCAAGTTTATGATCTCATCTGAATTCATAACTTTTACATTGTTCAAGTCAAATAAAATAAAATTCTTTTTTATAAAAAATATATCAGATCAGTTTAATACTAATAAAAATCAAGTAACTTTAAAATAAAATCAGATCTTTGGTTGAAAAATTTTAAAAAAATAAATAAATGAATAAATCTTATTTTAAATCGTAACAAAATTCATAATTTGGTGGATCCTCTGGTATTGGTGGAGGATTTTGTGGAATATTAACACCTTCAGCATCTAGCAGCCTTAACTTTATATCCATAGATAATAAAGTTTCCAAATCATTTTCAGTTTCTTTACTTGTCATTTTATTACCTAATAAAGCATTAATTCCATCAATCCAATAATCATATACTTGTTCATCCGGTGCAACAAAATCTAAACTTGTTACTTCAACTGATTCCAATTGTAATGAAAACGCAAGTTGATGAGTTGTTTTTCTACCTCTAACGTCTTTCATATGAGGACATTCTTTGCCAGTAACTAAACCTTTTATATCAATAACAGCAAGTTTGTTGTTTAATTCCTCTAAAGATGGTACATTTTTCTCATCACAATCTCCGTAATGTAACACTTTATGATTTGGTGATAAACGTACGTACCAAAATTTATCTTTGATCCGTTGTCCACGCATTGAATATTTCGTAAATCTTGTCCCTTCAACTAAAAAGCCTAAACGTTGTTGTTGAATTAAATCAAGTATTTCTGGAGTAATTTGTTCTTTTAATTCAACAATTGGTCTTGCATGTGATTCCCACTCCTCACGAGATGTTCTCTCTTGTTGCCATAAATTTGTTATTTCCGAATAAGTAAGTGCTTGCAAACGATTTTTAAACATATCCAATGAAGCTGGCTGTGACGATAAGGCTCGTGTAATTTGTTCCCGAACAACACTAAACACTTTTACGAAATCTTCAGTTGTTGCGCGCATTTCTTTCCATGTTTTATTAAGAAGAACAATACAAATACAGAAAAATTCTTCGAAAGGATGATCATGGGTAAAAAACATTGGATGATACATTTGTCCTTGTTCGGTTGGAGATTCACCAATACGTAAAACTTCGCAAAGAAGTTTCACTAATTCGACGCTTGTTCTACCAAACGGGCATTCATGTTCATCAGCTCTGCAACTATTTTCCAATACGACTTTTGTGTAGCTTTCAGTATGATTTCGAGCAAAATGAACCATACAATCAAGAGCTAGCATACCGGGAGGTGTTTCAGTAAAATCTAACGCTGGATTAATATCATTCTTAAATCCTAATTTTTTATAATCTTTCGCAAATACACCTAATTGTTTTCGAGCTGTAACATCGCCCAAACTTCCATTACCATCGCTGTCGAAAGCAATACGACGCAATTCTTTGATTTTATCATGTGCATCCTGATCTTGCGGGTCCATTTTGAGTAGCATACGTTGTTCTAATAAACCAAAACTCAACGTTTGTAAAACGTAAAGTTGATGGGCCATTTCTGTGCCTACTTGACCGGATGCAGATTGTATTACACAACTTAAAATTACATTGCGAACTTGTTTTGAACTTAACGTTGCTGAAATTGCTTTTCGTTTTGCTAAGTCAGCTTTTAAAAATAATGCATTAATTAACGCAATTGTATTTTGTTGAATAACTGGATGCTGCAGATTCTGAAGATGCATAACTAAATTTGGGAAGGTAACTTCTTTCTCTACTTGGGGATATTTATCAGTACTGTTTAATACAATATTCTCTAAGATAGATAAAGATGCTTGAATTACTTTTGGGTCTTGAGCAACTGATTGGTTGTTGACAAAACCAGCAATTTTATTAATAAATGGAGATTCTAATATATCCCATGATACAATGCCATGGTCCATTAATTCAACGAAACTTATTAAAGTGTAGGCTAGCATATTTGCTTTACATTTACCGCCTTCGATTTGTCCAATAATTAACGCTAATCCTTGTTTATTTATAAATTCTAATGCAAAAGTTATATCAGAACTTAATGTTGATAATTTTTGTAAGGCGGGTAATTTTTCTTCAGGTGTTCCTGTATTTAATTTTTGTAATATATCTTGTGCTGTTTTAGATGGTGAGAATTCCAAACGTAATACTGATCCATTTTTTATATCGTTGCGATTTTTTTCTGTGATATAATTTTTATTGTTATTTTCAGAAAATTGTAAAGCATATTGTTCTGGTTCAGTTAAATTCCATCCGTTACATAGTTCTTGTATTATACCAGCTAATGGTTGTTTTTGATTGAATTCAATTAATTGGGGGACTTGATCAGTCATTTCCACCGCAATTTTAACAATGTTTGAATCCTTCATTGCTGGCATTTTGATATACTTTTATAAAGAATTAATTAAATCACAGAAACACAACTGGTTAATTATAAATAAATTGATAATGACTTTAATACATATTATTTCAATTTAAAACAACACACCCATAAAACGAATTGTCAAAATTGACATTGACATTCTTAGAGCATATATGATGAAGATAAACATTTAAAACAATGTTGCCATCATATATATTTATATTTTATTAGGGTTAAAACACTGTAAGATTACAGCACACCTACCGACTGTAATTTATACTACGATCTGTCCATTACGAGATCGCAATTTTTTGACATCTTATCCATCAAATTATAACTGGTATTAATTAATTTAATAAAATGAATAAGTAAAGGTATATATAAATAACATAATTTTAATAATTATCCTTTTTTTTGATTATTTAGGCAAAAGATGGCTGCGTTAGGTGCCAAGGCCTCCGGTCTCGTTAGAAGTAAGTAATATCTAATTATATTCAAAAATCCATATATTTTGCGTTAATTATATAAAACTTAATGATTTATATCATTATAACGTAATACATTTTTATATTTTTGTAATCTAATAATAAATTATCACATTTTTATTAGAAGTGCAGATTACATAATATTACTAACCTCAATATTTTAGATATGATGATCGAGGCACAACCAAAATTACAAACTTTCATTAAATACGCCAAAGTTGAATTAACACCCCCAACACCAGGAGACATTCCTCAAATCCGTGCTGGAATTGGAAAATTACTTAGAGGAGCAAAATCTGGAAGTTGGAAACAATTTACAGTTCGCGAAGCTTGGCTTAATACCCTTGTAGCTTCTGAAGTAATTTTCTGGTTTTACATTGGAGAATGCATTGGTAAACGCCACTTTGTAGGATATGATGTTTAAATTTAGCGATTCTATTGTACTATGTAGCCTGTCAATAAATATTTAATAGTTAAATATGTTTTTTAATTAATTTAATTAAAAAATAATAATTTTCCAGTTAAATTTGATGTATAATACTGTCATTAATAAAAATGTAAAATATGTTTATTTCTATTATAGTTTGTATTTATTTAACATGCATTTATAGGAATATTTATTCGCAAAATGCTTATATTAAATATAAATATCTAATAACTTCTCTTTTTTACATAAGTAAATTTTTTAAATGAAAATATTGATACAAAACTAGCTTTAACATTTTTGTTTAAAATCATCTTTTGAAAAAAATTGTACTATACATTTAAAAATTTGTTTTATCTTGTAAACATTATTTTCATTAGATTTGGACAATATAAAAGGACCAGAGCCGTAGCGTGAAAATATAGCGCCCGATGCGAAAGGATAAAAAAATTGTATTTCTACACCTTTATCGTTCGGCGCCTGGTGCAGCAGCCTATATGATAATAATAATATTTTGAAAGTCTACGTTTTAGATTTAAGTTTTGGAAGTTTATTTTCTTTTTTAAATGTATTTTGATATCACTTTAAAATAAAAAGAAATTGCACCAAGCAGACAACTTGCTCTTATTTAAATTTCCAATATTTCATTATTTCTGGAAGTAGCAACTTATAGAATAATTTACAAATGTATTCTATTAGAATAATGACTGCGTGTAGCAGCCTATATGATATAAATAAAAGGTAATTTATGAAAACTGCACCTAGCAGACAATTTGTTCTTCTGATGCCGGGGCACCGCTCGCACCACCCACGCTACGGCTCTAAAAAGGACTTTCAACAAATTTAAAAATGATGCAGTCGCACTGTTATTTACAGTATAAAGGCATAATATAAAGTTTTTCGAAATGAGTTTAAATTCAACTCAGGCTGTTTAAGAAAATAATAGCCCATTTTGTAATTAGCCTAAAGGTGACAACTTATTACAAAATAACGTAGACAAGATATCACGAGTTCATAACATGAAAATAATATATAAATTATTTTGTAAAAAGCAACGGCGCAAATATTGCTAACTTTTAATTATGACTATTTAAAGTATTAAGTAATAATTTCATTTAAACCAATATAATATCTTAAAATTATTCAAAATATATTACTGTCATCTATGATGTATATGTTGAACTATTCCTAAACGGAAATACTCGTAAAAACCGGAAGTTCCGCAGGATCTTAAATTTCAACCAATAATAAAAGTACAAAATTATTTTGTTTTGAAGTTTTAAATAAAATATTTTTCTAGATGTATACAAAAATATATATAATATTTACTTTATTTGAATTATATGTTAAATTATTCTTAGACGGAAACGCATGTAAAAACCGGAAGTTCCGGGGGATGTTAATTTTCAACCGGAAATAGTTAATTAAACAATATTATTTTGTTTTTAATTTTCTTTTATTAATATTTTTTATCTAGATATACAAAAAATAATACGATATTTTCTTTATTTAATAATATTAATATTTATTTTTAAACAAAGATAATGCTTAAGTCCAGTATAATCCAATTTATTTTAGAAACTCTACACTCGATATTTATTGTTTTTATATATTATAATCTGGCAAGAAATATAATAATACTTAAATTAGCTAATTTTGAAATTAAATGATATTAATTTTTATAAGCGAATATTTATTTTTGTATATTTAGTTCATTAAAGAATAAAATAAAAGTACAAAAAGTTATACAACTACTTGAATAGTTAATAAATGCTTATTGTTTGTCATACATTAGATAAAATTAATATTGAAATATGATGAACTGGTCAATTGATAAGTACGGGTCAAATTTGTTTTGATCTATGATTTTATGAAGCTTGTGATGTCATTAGAGTATGTAAGATTTTTATAACTAGCCATTAACAGAAAGTTGAGCTAGTATTGTAAGAGACACACTTATAGTAAACATGTTTCGTGTTTCTACAAAAAATATTTTTAACTCAAAAAAGTTCGGTTTTTTAAAAGATGTTAAATTTAAAAAATATGCAACAGTTTCTGATTTACCTACAAGTGCGGATGTTGTTATTATAGGTAAGTTTATTAATCAATTTATTAAAAAAAAAGAATATATTTTATTTTATATGTACAGGTGGAGGAAATGTAGGGTGTAATACATTATATCAATTATCAAAAAAAGGTGTAAAAGCAGTTTTACTAGAAAGAAATAAAATTACTAGTGGTACAACTTGGCATACTGCTGGTTTAATATGGAGACAACGACCAAATGATGTAGAAACTACAATTTTAACAAATACTTATAATATTTTTAAAGAAGTTGGCGAAGAAACAGATTTAGATCCAGGTTGGATTAATAATGGAGGAATATTTATTGCGCATAATGAGGTAAAAAAATATAAATTATTATTCTAATTAAAATATAAATATATTTACTTTTTATTCAAAAACAACAATATTTATTAGATAAAAACAAACAAACATTTTAAACAAATATTTTTCTATTTCTTCTATTTAATTAGAATAAAAATAGGAAATTGTTTATTACAATTATAAAAACAATAAATATTAAATAAAATTAGTTAAATATTAAATTTGACTTGTTATTTTCATAAATATAATAAATACTTACAAATAATTAAAATATTTTAATCAGTTTTGTATCAATACGCCAGATAATATTTTTTTTTTGGAAATATAAATAAAAAATAAATTTGTTATAATATCTAGTATTGCAAAACCGTTAAATATTTTCTTGATAATTTCTTATCAAATACGTAAACTGTTTTTTAAAAAATTGATAAATTTCCATGTTACTGAACTAAAGATATATTTATTTATTATTTTAGAATCTCTTAAATTAATAACACTTTTTTAAAAGTTTTTTTTTTTTTTAATATTGAATTTTATTTAAATATTTTCCTACAGGAACGTTTAAATGAATATCGCAGATTTGCTACACTTGCGCATCTATTTGGTTTAGAAAGTCATATCTTAGGTCCTGAAGAAACAGTTAAATTATTCCCATTATTAAACCCAAATTCCTTCTATGGATCATTATATAGTCCTGCTGATGGTGTTGTTGACCCTAGCATGCTTTGTAATGCTTTAATAAAAGCTGCTACTAAAAGAGGAGGACAGGTAATTTATTTTTAAAGTTAATCCTCCAGATAATATAAAATCGTTTATTATAGTTAATAGAACATTGTCCAGTAAAAAATATTCAAGTAGACGCATCTACTGGAGTCCGTAAAATTATCGGAGTTGAAACACCTTACGGTACAATAAAAACAAAAACTGTTGTAAATAGCTGCGGAGCATGGTCACGAGAAATTGCAAGAATGGTTAATTTGGAATTACCTTTAGTTCCAATGAAACATGCTTACGTTGTTACGGAAAGTATGAAAGGAGTAAAAAATTTACCGAACATTAGAGATCATGATTCCTCCGTGTATTTTAGAATACAAGGAGAATCGATTTGTATGGGAGGATATGAGAAAAATCCAGAAATATTAAAATCAGTAAGTTAAAAAAATAAATAAATAAATAATTGGCGTATCGTTGGTTTTAATATTTATTATTTAGGTTGATCCTGATTTTCATTTCGGATTATATGATCTGAATTACGACGTTTTTGGAGAACATATTAAACAAGCAACTCGATTATGTCCACCGTTTGGAGAAGCTGGTATAAAATCAACAGTTTGTGGACCTGAAAGTTTTACTCCAGATCATAAACCAATTGTTGGGGAAGATCCACGCTTACCAGGTATTAAATAAAAATATTAATTAATACAAGACAATAAAATTAATTTACTTTAGGGCTTTTCCATGCTTGTGGTTTTAATTCTGGTGGTATGCAACTTGGTGGAGGATGTGCAGAACAACTAGCACATTGGATTACCCATGGGCGACCAAATTTACATTTATATGCTTATGATATTCGAAGATTTACACCATTAATGCGATCTGATCCAGTTTGGATTAAACAACAAAGTCACGAGAATTATACAAGAACTTATAGTATTGAGTGGCCTCATGATGATCATTTGGCAGGACGAAATTTACAAAAGGATATGTTCCATGATGTTAGAGTTTAAACATAAGTAATTACTTATAGAAATTGAATACATAATTATTTTTTAGGAAATGGTTGAATTAGGAGCAGTTATGGATCAGCAACAAGGTTGGGAACGTCCTGGATACTTTTTAAAAACTGGTACAGCCCCCGTTCAACCATACGATTGGTATGGAGCTTATGGACACGCAAGAAATACTGATACACGTTATGAAAAAGCACTTGAATCAAATTATACGTTTGGTTTCCCAAAACATCACGATATTGTAATTTTTTTTTTTTAATTATTATTTTTTGATTGGATGATGAAGACATCATAATCTAAAAAATATTGTTTAATATTATTATTAATTTTTAATGCCTTCTTCATTTCTATCCTTTATAGGTAGGGGAAGAGGCACTAGCTTGCCGAAATCGTGTTGCATTATTCAATATGTCATATTTTGCTAAATTTTATTTAACGGGACCAGATGCACAAGAAGCTGCTGATTGGTTATTTACAGCAAATACTAAAGTTAAAAGTGAAAAAGTTGTTTATACTTGTGCGTTAAATTCAAAAGGTGGTGTTGAGGCGGATGTTACGGTTTTACCTCTTAATCAAGGGCTTGGTACCTTAGTTGGTCCTATTCTCAAGGTAATTTAATAGAAAATAAAATTAACGCAAAAAGTTAATAAATATGTTTTTAGGGTAAAGGGTTCTATATAGTAGCTGGTGGTGCTACAGGATATCAGACCTTTTCACATCTTAAATCATCTTTACAAAAGAAAAATTTTAAATCCGTTTTAACTGATGTTACAGATAAAATGGGTGTCCTATCTATTCAAGGACCGAAAAGGTATTTTAATAATTTATAATTTGAGTGAAAAGTCTAATTAAATTTATATTTCAGTGGAGAAATGTTACAAGCAATGACAGAGACTCCAATTACTGATGAACAATTTCCATATTTAATGTCTCGTTTAATTTCAATTGATGGTCATACCTGTCGAGCTATCCGTGTTAGTTTTGTAGGTGAACTTGGCTACGAATTACATATTCCTATTGATCACTGTAAAGTTGTTTATAATAAATTAAAAAATATTGGAGAAGGATTTGAAATGAAAAATGCTGGTTTTAAGGCCTTGTATTCACTCAGTATGGAAAAAGGTATTTTTATATTGATTATATTAAGATAAATATTTAAAAGCATTTTGTTTTCTTAGGATATCATTTATGGGGCCATGATTTAAGAATAGATGATAACCCTATAGAAGCAAATCTTGGTATGGTTTGTAGAAAAACTGGTGAATATCAAGGTATGAGATATGTTGATAAAATACGAAATGAAGGTATGAAGAAACGTCGCGCATTCTTTACGTTAAACGATAAAATTGCAATTTATGGCAATGAAACAATTTGGCGAGATGAACAAATTGTTGGATTCTTACGAAGAGCGGATTACGGTTTCGCATTAGATAAAAGCATTGGAATTGGGTATTTATAATTTATTTAATTATAATTAAAAATGTGAAAAAAAAAAACATTTATTTTAGATATGTAAGTCATCCTAAAGGAAAAGAAATAACTGCAGATTATTTAAAAAAAGGAAATTACGAAATTGAATCTATGGGAAAAAAATATAAAGCCAATTTACATTTAAGCAGTCCCTTTGACCCTAAAAGTCAAAGACCTTTAGGTCATTACGAACAAAATGTTGATGAAAATGCCCATTTTGAAGACTGAAATTATTTTAAAATTTTATTTTAGCTATGTATATTTTATATAAAATATAAGTAATAAAAAATGGTTGTTTTAAAAATATCTATGTATTTATTACATCATTTAAAATTGCGGCTATTTTTTCCTGCCGTTTTCCTGCTGTGTTTTGTTTTTATTATTATTTTTATATCAATAGATTGGTAACATTTGGGTAAAATTAGCTGTCAAGTTTGACATTTTTTTCATGCGGCGTAAATCAAAACGTAATAAATTTATCAATATTTTTATGAAATAAACAAAAATTTTATATCAAAATCATCATAATCAATCATAATGGCATGGCGTTCTCATGGAAAGACAAATGCAGAACTTGTTCGTAATTTACGTGGTAATAAATATTAGGTTAAGTAAAATTTACAAATAGTAATTTTATAAACATTTAATTTAAGCGAACGGAATTATTCGCAGCGATGTTGTACAAGCAGCAATGCTTTTCACGGATCGCGGAAATTATTCTAAACATAATCCATACACAGATGCTCCACAAGGAATCGGTTTTGGAGTAACTATTAGCGCTCCTCATATGCATGCACATGCCTTAGAACTTTTGAAAGATCACCTTGTCGCTGGTGAAAAGGCTTTAGACGTGGGATGTGGCAGCGGGTATCTTACTGTATGCATGGCACTGATGGTTGGAGAAACTGGTAGAGCCGTAGGAATTGATCATATCCCAGAATTAGTCGAATTTGCTAGATCAAATATACAAAAAGATAAACCGTCTTTATTGGAAAATGAACGTATTAAACTAATAGGTAATTTATTTATTAAGTGTATTTTTTGTGTTAGTAATAATTGTGTATTTAGTTGGAGATGGTAGACTTGGTTATCCTGAAGGCGGCCCTTATAAAGCTATCCATGTCGGCGCAGCTGCTGCGCAACTTCCACAAGCCGTAAGTGTTTAATAATTTAATTAACTCCCGTTCAAATGGAAACCTTACAAATTAAAGTATAATATCTAATTGGATAACTTTTAGTTAGTTGATCAATTAAAAGAAGGAGGCCGCTTGATAGTACCGGTTGGGCCAGAAGGTGGCGACCAACAACTTTTACAAGTTGATAAAAAAGCAGATGGTACAATAACTCAAACACCATTAATGGGTGTTGTATATGTACCTCTAACTGACAAAACCCATCAATGGCCAGGCAAGTGACGTTTATGTAAACAACTCGTTTATTTAATAATAATTCTTTTATTTGTCGGCGTATTTTACAAATATTCGAATTTATTTAAATGAATCAACATTTCTATTCTACTTTTTCTAACATGTATAATTTGTGTTATGTTGAGTATTACATTTTAGAAATTGTACTGAATTCATTATAATTATTTGTACTAGCAGTAGTTATAATTTGGTAATTAAGTGCAAATTTGCAACTAATTCGGAAATATAAAAAATATAAAAGTCATTCATTATAAATAATATAAAACGCTTTTTTATATATTTTACTCTATCAAGTGTTTTCAATTGTGACGTTATTTCAAAGATTAATATTAGAAAAATAGAACTGAATCAACTCTTAAACCACTATATATGTTCGATAACTATAATAAATATACAAATCTTGTAAATTATGTATTTATTTCCATCCTCGAATACAAGGAAAACAATGTGATACATTATGAATATTATTAAGTAAATAATGCAGAATAAAAACACCAAAACTGTTGTGAATATTTGCACTATTTGCCAAACACTACGTACTCTAATATTTATATATTTGTAATAGAGCTATTTTCTACCCCATCTTTATATAAAACTAAAGAATTGCAATGTATTTATATAATTTTATAAAAGGTGAACAGAGCAGAATAATTTTTTGGGTATAACCGAGTGTTATTTTTTCTAAGAAAAATCTAGATTTTTACATTAAAAATATAAAATAATTAAATATAAATGCATTGCCAGGGTAAATGTATTATAAATTGATTTGTATCCACTATTTCTAAGACATCGCTTTAATTATGTATTTAGATATTTATTTAATTTTAATTTTAGACTTTTTTTATTTAGGCCGCTGGCGTTATTGAAATTTATGTGATTAATTTACAAGAGCTTATTTATTTGAATGTATATATCTGTTATATTTGAGCATTAATTTAATCTGCAAGCAATAAAACAATTTAAAAACCATAATTTTGTTTAATGATTTACTAAAATTTCTTGAAACACTTTATATACAAAACACTAGCGCTTTGATGATTGTGTACGGTTAATACAGTAACTAAAGTGATCTGTCAAATTCTAGAAGAAAGAACTTATTTAAAAAAAATAATATCTGCATTTATTTTAGTCATCCTTATATATTTACGTAAAAATATAAATTATTATTAAAAAATGACAATGCAGAATGCCGCTGGTGATAACAGAAAACCGCAAGGACTTGCTTACAAGGATAAAACCAAACCTACCGATATCCGAAATAGCAATATCAATGCCGCTAAAGGTAATTTTAAATTATTTAATGAAATACATTATGTCATTCAGTGTAAATACAAAATTATGATAATTTCGTTATAATTCATTAAATTTATAAGTGAAATAATTGTTTGTTTCTATGACATTACCTAAAAAATATATAACCTCAACCATGAACAAGTGTTTTAATTTTCATTATTTTCAGCCGTTAGCGATGCAATTCGTACAAGTTTGGGGCCAAGAGGAATGGATAAAATGGTAAATAATATATTCCATTCTAATTTAAATCATATTTATTTTATTTTTTTATCGAGCCACTCCCTTTGTTATATACATCATAAATTTTAGATTCAAGCTGCTAATGGGGAAGTTACAATTACAAATGATGGTGCTACAATTTTGAAGCAAATGAATGTCCTTCATCCTGCAGCTAAAATGGTAATTTACTATTTATATTAAAAAAATCAAGCATATTAATCATATTTTTAATTTAGTTGGTGGAACTCTCACGAGCTCAAGATATTGAAGCAGGTGACGGTACAACATCCGTAGTTGTAATCGCTGGTGCTTTATTGGATGCCGCTCAAAAACTCTTAAACCGCGGCTTGCATCCAACTGCAATTTCAGATGCATTTCAACGAGCATCTACAAAAGCTGTTGAAATCCTCAATAACATGTCCAAACCAATTGATTTATCAGATCGCGAGAGTTTAATAAAAAGTGCTTCAACATCTTTAAACTCAAAAGTTGTTTCACAACAATCAAGTTTACTTGGACCAATTGCTGTTGATGCAGTTTTAAAAGTTACCGAACCAGGTCGCGAAGTCAGTGTTGATTTGAAAGATATTAAAATCATCAAGAAATTAGGAGGAACTGTTGAAGATACGGAACTCGTTGATGGATTAGTTTTTACTCAGAAAAGTTGTAATGTTAACGGACCAAAACGAATTGAAAAAGCTAAAATTGGATTGATTCAATTCTGCATTTCTCCACCAAAAACTGATGTAATTTTTGTCGAATTATTTATTAAATTTTATATTTATTTTATTGTTAATTTGTTTAGATGGACCATAACGTAATCGTATCAGATTATTCTGCTATGGACCGTGTTTTGAAAGAAGAACGCGCTTATATTTTGAACATCGTTAAGCAGATTAAAAAATCTGGATGTAACATATTATTGGTGCAGAAATCAATTTTGCGGTAAGTTTTTGATGTGTAATTTAAATTTAAAATCTATTATTAAATTTTAAATTTTAGTGATGCAATCAGTGACTTAGCAATTCACTTTTTGGATAAAATCAAAGTAATGGTTATTAAAGATATCGAACGTGAAGATATTGAATTCGTTTGCAAAACGTTAGGATGTCGACCAATTGCCAGTTTAGATCATTTTACGCCAGAAAACTTAAGTCATGCTGATTTAGTTGAAGAAGTTCAAACCGGTAACAGTAAATTCGTAAAAATATCTGGAATTCAAAATCCTGGACGTACGGTAACAGTACTTGTCCGTGGATCAAATAAATTGGTTCTTGAAGAAGCTGACAGATCACTTCATGATGCACTTTGTGTAGTTCGTTGTCTAGTTAAAAAGAAGGCTGTTATTGCTGGTGGCGGAGCACCTGAGATTGAATTAGCATTGCAGCTGGCTGCTCAATCCCAAATGATTGAAGGCGTTGATGCCTATTGTTTAAGAGCTTATGCTAATGCTCTCGAGGTTATACCGTTTACATTAGCTGAAAATGCTGGTTTAAATGCAATTCAAACTGTTACTGAATTGAGAAGCCGACATGCTCAGGGTGAATCAATGGCTGGTATTAACGTAAGAAAGAGTTGTATTAGCAATATTTTAGAAGAGAATGTTGTTCAACCTCTTTTGGTATCAACCAGTGCTATTACTTTGGCAACTGAAACTGTTAGGAGTATTTTAAAAATTGATGATATTGTAAGTATTCAATTATTTATACAAACATTTTTATTTTATTTAATTATGAATTATTTTTTCAGGTCAACACAATGCAGTAACTTTGAAAACGTATTTTGATCAATAAAGCACTAATTCTAATTAATTTGTCACATTTCGTTAATCTCATAAAAATGCTATTTAACTAGGCTTTCATAATAAACGAATTAAACATTTATTTGTATTTTATTTAATAATAAATAAAAATCATTAATATTCATTACTAGTTCTCGATTTTCATTTTTACATTTTAAGATAATAAAAACATATACTCATGTAATAATTAATATTTATTGAGTTAAATTTAAATACAATTAATAAAAAATATACTTTAGTTTAAAAAAAACTATGATTACTTCTTTGGGGCACCATATGCGTCGGGCATTCTTTCTATTGTATATCTATGTTGAGAAACATACATAATAGGTACTCCAGGTATTTTTCGTATTCTTCGTTTCAAATCTTTATCATTTGTCGCTACAATGTAACATTTGTGTTGTGTTACTCTTTGTACAAGGCAATCGTCAGCGTATGTGCCTTTATGCATGCATGGAATTCTTTCAAATCTATCGTCTTTAATTATTCTTAAAGCTACACGGTATTTTTGTCCTAATTTTTCTAATTCAGCCATTACACAATCAGTTATATATGGAATGCATTTTGCATATAAACAATCCATCATATTTTGAATAATATCTAATTTATTTTTTATTGAGAAGTTAATAAAATTTGTATCGACTAAAATATGATATGGAGGTCCTAGTTGCGTATTATACTGAAAGAATAATGCAGATGAAACTTGTGGTGCTTCTTTAACTTTAATTTCATGAGGATCTTCTGGTTTTGGCTTTCGTGGTTGTGCCCGTAATGTTTCTTTTATTCTCGGGTCACTTGGACTTATCATTTTTTTCATTTGTGCAAAACGCTTTTGCGCAATTTTTCTTGTTTTCTTTGCTTTTCCCTAAAAAATACATATTTAAATAAATACTTTTCTTTAATTTAATAATAATTTACCATTTTCACTTCTTTTTGACAATATAAAACAAGGTTATGTATCAACACGTGGAAATCGACTTTAGATAAATAAATATACTAGACTTGACATAAGTTCAAAAAAGTACTACTTATTTATGTTGGGAACACTTTTGAAACGTTATTACCAGGTTTCCCTCCGTTTTTGCGGTGTATTCCGTTGTGACAGTTTGATAAACGAATTGATTATTCTCTAAATTATAAGTTTTCGGAATTTGAGAAAATATAGGATTATCAATAAATAAATCTATGTGCATGTATTAAAACCTCGATTAAATTATTTTGTTCAATTTCACTTTTATTACGCTTCAAGTTATCCGTAACATAATGGCGAACACTCAAGAAACTTCATTTAATTCAAGTACTCAAGAAAGTAATGAAGACATGGAAGTAGTTACTATGGTTGATGTATTAAAGGAAGAACAAGAACTTGAAGCAGATGCAAATGCTGTATTAGGTGGATCTGATGAAAAAAACTGCACTTATTCTAAGGTTAATGCACTAGTTTCAAACTATTATTGTTGTCATTTTAACATTTTTTTAATCGTTTACAGGGTTATTTAAAACGTCAAGCTCTCTATGCATGTGTAACTTGTATTCCTGAATCAAAAACTGATCCTTCAAAACGTGCAGGTATCTGTTTAGCTTGTAGTTATTCTTGTCATGAAAATCATGAACTTATTGAATTATACACAAAGCGGAGCTTCCGTTGCGATTGCGGTAACAGCAAATTTCCAGAAAGTAAATGTACTCTAGAACCTGAAAAATCTAATACCAATGAAGATAATTTATATAATCACAATTTTTCTGGGTTATATTGTACTTGTGAGCGTCCATATCCTGATCCTGAAGATAATGTCATCGATGATATGATCCAATGCATTATTTGTGAAGATTGGTTCCATTGCAGACATTTAGGACAAAATGTACCTACAATGAACACTTATTCTGAGATGATTTGTTCCAGTTGTGTGTCAAAACACGAGTTTCTGTTAAACTACAGCAATTATTCTATTACCAAACAAGCTGATGAAGAAGCAGGTGATACTTTAATGACTGTAATCAAAGTTGAAAATGATATTGATATTGAAGTTGTTTCCAAACCTGCTGAACCTGTTAAAACTACAACTGAAACACCAGCCACTGCAGAAAATGATGAAGATTGTAAGATGCCCAAAAAGAAAGCTGATACTATAACAGCATTATTTTGGCCTGAGAATTGGAGACAACATTTATGCACTTGTAAAAATTGTGTAGATATGTATGAAAAAGAAAAACTTAGTTATTTAGTCGATATGCAAGATACAGTTCAATTTTATGAAGAAAAGGGGAAAGCTAAAGCCTTGGAAAATTCAGAATCTCAATATGAACAGGGTATGAAGGCTTTATCTACTTTAGATCGCGTTCAACAAGTTGAAGTTGTTACCGAATACAATGCTATGAAGGATCAGCTCAAAGAATATTTACAGAAATTCGCAGATAATAAAAAAATTGTACGAGAAGAAGATATTAGGGAATTTTTTTCAACTATGGCTGCTAGGAAAAAACAAAAAGTTGATATGCCCTATTTTTGTCGTTAATTTTTTTTTTTACAATTTTAATGATTTAATATGACAAATATATTTTTTTGATCTGCTTTACCGTTTAAATTGTACTCTAAGTTAGAACTTAATATGTATTTTTTAGGTTCTACTATTGATAGGTATTGTAAGATCCATTTATATACAATAAAATTTATTTATATTTGAATTAAAATAATTCAAATATTCTTGTATTCAGACTTTGTCTAAATTTTTGGGTTTTGGTTAATTAATTTACTAATTATATTTTGATTCATTCATTATTTATTTTTAATACATGTATTAAAAAATATATTTTTTGATTTAGAAATAAAATAAAAAATTTAATATAATTATTTTATTTAAAATATTTAATGTAACATGATTACATAAATTATAAGATAATGAAATGCAGGAAGCAAAAGACAAACCCTCAAAATATTGTATTAAAGATAAACAATAAGTAAAAAAATATATTAACAAGGTTCTAGTTCTACAACAGCAGGTGTCATAAATGGAATATCAAGAATTTTTTTACCAGTGCCAATATAAACGCATCCATGAAAAGGTGTATCATAAACATGATAAAAATATAACCCCGGCCAATATAAAGATCGTACAATGATAGTTCGCCCTTCAAATAATTGAACAGTCCAGCAAGACTTTGGAATATCCATATCAATTGTATCTAAGAAATCTAATGCATAGTTATAATCTCTTCTGGTTAATAAATTTGTATTCCATTTATTTTTTGCTGGACAAAAATGTAGATAACTTTGTTGTTCTCTTGCTTCTAACGCATTTAATCCTTCAAATGATAAATTTTCCACAACAACTGCATCTGGACGTTTAAATAATGCACCACGAGGAACGATTCTTGCTTCTTCATTAATAAACAGAACTGTTGCAGCTAGTCTGTCTTCTTCTTTTAATGGTCGGGTTGTGTTAACATTACCAAATATTTTATTTAGTAGAACATCATCTTTTTCACACAGGATGTCAATTACTAGTGCAGGATCTCCTTGAAAATTTGTTGTTGCAATTCTTGATAGTAATTTACCTCTTTCTGTTGGAGGTGGTAATAAACCCCAGTCAATCATATTCACGCTATAATAATAAATATGTCCTAATAATGCATCTTTTACATATCCATAAGCAATGTAATAATCATTTGCAGATCCTAGAATTTTGCCCCAGTAATATACGTTCCGGAAATGATTTTCATTCTGAAGTAATAATAAAGAATTGTGAAGAATTATTGCTTCTTCCAAACCTAGAACAATACCACAATTCCCAATATAATCTATCGTATTTAAAAGCGCATTTATGTTCATTTTATGACAGTTACATAAACAGTAAAAAATATTTTTTTTTATATAAATAAATAGTTGAATAATTTAATGAGTAAACTAGATAATAAGTATTTTATTTTAATAAATGATTATTTTCCATTCTATTTTATAAATGATTTATTTGAATTTTGTGCGCTTCGCCACGTGATCATATATATAGTTCATGCTTATTGCATGTGAGAACGCTGTGATCGTTTTCCCGTCTAGTTGCTGAAAGGACGTTTGCGAAAGTGAAGCAACGTAAATGAATGTTGTGAAAAAATAGTGTTTTCTTATTATAATTTTCATCAAAAACTATTATAATTCGTTAGTTTAATAGTGTACAATTCCAGTGTTAGAAAATGGCCATGTAAACTCTGTTTCAGTAAGTTATTTTTCATGTCATTTGCAATATAATTCCTTCATTTGATTGCCTCAGTATATATGCATCATTGCACAAAAGTATTGATACGTTTTACTTATGAATTACTATAAAATATAAATGAATATTATTGTGCATTATAAATACCACACGTATATTCGTCAATTTCTTTTGTCATGTCATAGCTCGATAAAAGCTTATTGCGTATAATTTCACATTGTGTTGTAACGTGAGAATATCACATATTTAATTTCTTGAAAGTATCTTAAGTTTAAACTATATATTTTTTTGTGTGTAAAATCCATGAATAGGAAACTAAATATGATTTTGTCGAAGTCATAACAATAACAACAATGTGCTTTATTAATTTAGAAGGTTACTTGACAGAAATAAAATGAATTTTATAAAAAATGGAATTTGACAGTCTCAGAAATGTTCAGTTCTACTAAAATGTATTTATTCTTAATCATTTTCTAATTTTTAATCTTCTAGAAATTATACACTAACATACTTTTATCATTATCTTATATTTTTCTAATAACATAGTCAGGTTATCCAATATTTCGTAAATTATAAATTAATTTAGACGTAAATTTAAATTTTGTTTTTTTTTTTCGTCATAATTGTAGCAGAAATTGTATTCATAGAAAATAAATTGGTTTAGAAGAAACTTATTAAGTATTCATGATAATACTGTTGTTTTTAAAACAGTGGTCATTAACTTGAGAAGTCTATTATAGTTATATAAAATAAATTGTTAATATTTACAAACGCAAAAGTAAGTTTATTCTTTGTTAATGTATATTTGAAGATATTTTTAATTACCTATCATTAAATTTGAATTACCTTAAAACATGTTATTCGCATTTTTAAAATGGGTTTGAATTATTTAAGACTTTTGTTTATATATAAAATTGATACTTATTAGTTTTTATAGTATATTGTATATGAAGTTGCTATATATGTATCTTTTAACGTTGTAGTAAAATGAAATTCATTTTGATTAAAACATAAGAAAATGATTCCATCTTAAAGTATTGTTTATCACTTTCTAGTTTGTGTATATATTCGTCACCGTATAATTATTACTAAACAAATATTTTTAAAAAAGATAATGAGTCATTGTGTATTTATGACTAATATATTATTTCTATTTTCATCAGGTAAACCGTGGTCCCTTGCCTGGTTTAAGGGCCTGTTTTAGGCGACCCTAAAGGTGAGTTTAACAAACTTTGACCTTTAAAGGGACACATATACATAGGTAAAATAAACAGACACAAAAGTTCGATTTACGCATGCTTGTTCTGTCCCTAGACACACCAAAAAGGACCGTATTCCTTAAAATTTATAACAGCTGATTAGGTTTCAGGATATTAATTTGGAATATACAATTTAAATTAGTAGATAATATAATTAGACCAATTAAAAACGTTGTTAAATCTAGAAATGTTTTGGTTCAGACATTTTAAAGTTTAAAAATAGTCTTAACTATTAAAATAAATTTTATATTTCAGATAAATAATCTATATTCTATTTATATGTAAATAAGAGGAATATATAATTACAATGCTTGATTCGAATTAAATTAATTGTGGTGTAAATAACATTTAAGCTAAACTTCTTGCGTCAAAATTTTGGAGTTGTGCCATCATTGTTGTAAAACTAAAACAACTTTTGATAATAGTGCAATTTATTTTTATGCAATACTTAAAACTATTTAAAAACAATATTTACTGTAATAAAAATGTTTTAATACGCATATAACATATATTATTTAGTATTTTGTTTATTCATATAACATACATACTTATTTTACATACTTTTTAGACTGCTGCGAGGATTTGCTGTCTAGATATTGAGCAGAGATTTCAAAACAAAAAACCAGGCATCAAAAATTCTTTGTTTTACTTACACGAAATGTCAAAAAGTGGTTAAATACAACAAAAACATTAGTGTAAATTGTGATATATTTAAAAAATGCGTAAATAAAATTGATATCAATATTTTTCTGGTTTGAAAAAACTTCATTTGCATTCAAAATAAGAGGTATTTATTATTAACATAATGTTAAATTTACTTTTTTTTATAGATTGATATAGTTTTTGTTTGACATTTACTATTCAGGGCCGTATTTTAACTTTATATCAATATAATTATTAAATTTATTCATTATAAATATTATATTTATAAAAATTAGTACGTTTTTAATTGTATTTATTTAATGATATACAGTGAAAGTAGATTTTTATTTGGAAAGTATTATTATGAAATTTAATTTTTATAACAATATTTTAAATTTATGTCCTTATTTTTAAAGGAAATTTAATATATTTACCTTCTTCACCATATTTAGTTTAAATCCAACCGACAAGGTTAAATTTGAAACAAATCATTTTCATTTTACATGTCCCTGCATTTTATATTATCAATTAAACACGGATATAATAATTGTATTATTTTTATAAAAAAAAATTTTTTATTATTTAGTTCCAAGGTGTTGGACAAAAACTGTTTTTGTCCCCGGCACTGAATTTGCGAATTATATATTTTTATATATCTTTAAACCTTGTCCATTTTTATGCCAAACTTAAACCCGGAACTATTTTTATAAATATTCGAGATTTTTTTTGTAATCTTGTATCTATATTGCTAAATTATTATCATTTTATTATTAGTAATGGTTTTACTGTTATCATAAATTGCTAATATTTATTTAAAAACATGAATATACAATAATTACCTTGTATTTTTATTTAAAAAAATGAGTGTTTTTCTGTTATCTTTGTTTAATTTTGATTTTGTACGTGTTTTAAAGTAAGAACTTTTGATAAATATTATAGTAGAAAAATATGATTCGTTAGTTCATGTTAATTGATTGTATACATTATATTATTTACATTTTCACGTATATAAATATTTTTGTATAGAAACTCGCTATGTTTTCGAATATATTGATTTTTAATATTTCGTTTAAGACAGTAAACTTTAATATACATATGTATTCTATAAGAATAATATTTGTTAAGAATATCAATAAATGTTCCATGTTAAAAATTTTAACGTAGTTAAATAGATTAATTTAGTATTTCTTATCGAAAATCAATATACAACAACAAATCAGAATCAATATACTAGGAAATAGTTGAATGTTTGATTAATTTGGAATGTAATATATTTAAAAAATAAAATTCCAAACATTTATGTCAATAATTATCAACATAAAATAGTTAATAATAATGTCTGTTTTGAAACCGGAAAAAATATTTTTATTTTAAAATTGCATTGGATTTAATTATAGAACTACAACCTACACCTTCGAATTATTGTACACACGTGCAAAAAATACAAAAAATCATACTTCATATTAACGCATACATTGATAAATATACTTTAATTTCGCTAAACGGCCCTGATTTCAATGCCAACACAATATTTTCTATTGGAAGCATCTGCCAGAAACCGCGTAGTGTATACACATACTTATACCTATATTCATATAGCACGCGACTTAATCAAATTTAGCCTCTCAGCTGATCTCTTATTTACTAACAGTCTGTTAATGGTTGCTATACTTTCTTTCAAAACTTCTACTCTTTTTTTACGAGTAATTACATCAGGTCATGAACTTTTAAATAAGAAAATAATATTTGTTCTAATTTTTAACTAAATTAACATCGTTTCATATAAAATAATAGGATTGTTTTCGAAGTTAATTGAATTATAAAGAGGAAAATAACTCAATTAGATTATAACTTTGGCAAATTACATGTGGTATGTTTATAAGTGTGAGGTGTGTTTGGATATATCGCTACATTGCACATAGAGCAATGTGTGAGCAACCTCTTGGTTATTCATAGAGCAATGTATGTAACACACGCCAAGAATATGTTCCGAAGTTTTTTAATATAAAATTTTCATATTATTCTGATTAATGTTAAAGTTTTTAAGTAAATTTTTTACTCATATGAACAAAATTTCATTTGTTTATAATATTTGCTTACGTATTTAAAAACTATTTTTATTTTAACTTTTCTTACAATAAAAAGAAACTTCAATTTGCTTGAATTTATACAATAAAACACATTGTAGTGATCAAATTATAAAAAATAATTTATTATCACCCAACAAAACATAATAACTGAATACATTATAATTAAAATACGTTAAATTTATTTAGATTTATATAAATATATTTCTAGATTTAAATTCTAAGATATTTGTATAAGAATACATACATAATTAATATGTGTAGGTAGCGTAACTAAATATGGTAAACAGAAATTCTAAATATGTTCATATAATTGTCCATTATATTTTTCAAATACAACAAAACAAAAATATCATTCAATTTAAATTGATTATAACTAGTTGTAATTATAAATATTAAGAGAAAATAATTAATTTCATATAAATACGAAAATTTCTTATTTTAATTATTATTTTGCAATTATATTTTAAATACTAATGTTTAGATTTTATTACAAATTAATTGTTGAAACTACATAACAAGAATTTCTATTTATTAATTTCAATATTTCAAACAAAATTACAAAATATTAATTACATACAGGAAATATATCCTGATGTATATAATTAAAATTAATAACTTTATGATTTTAATTATTAAAAATCCTTGCAAATCGATCAGTTAACCTTGAAATATTATAAATGAATCTCTTAAAATAAAAAGAACGCTTTGTTTTGACTGAATAATATTAAAATATAAATTAATAAATTGTTTTGAAATTCACATTCGTTAGATAAAATAAAAATAAAAACCTATTTGGCAACTATCTTTCAACGTCACAAAGGAACGTGTAGAGAATTTTAGAATATTTTTTTGCTTTATTTTATTCAGTTATTTGAACCTGTACACTTGGTTAAACATCCTGTTGTAATTATTTTTGTAAACAAAAGATTATAAATTTTCTAGTGTGTTTGTATGTATACAAAGTAGATAATTGTTATCAGATTTTAATCAAAAATAACTTTTTTTTATATCAGTTTAAATATAAGATAATAATGTAAAATTTCTCCTATTTTTTTATTCATTCTTTATTTTTTATTTTTATTAATACAAGTAAATAAATTTAATTATATTAAGAAATATTTTTATTAATACAAGTAAATAAATTTAATTATATTAAGAAAAGCAAAGTAAAGGAAGGGAATATTTTTATAAAACTCATAAGATTTTATCATAACTTGTATTTAAAAACATGCGTATCGTACAAAATATCATTTATATGTAGGCATTAACCGTTATGAACCTAATTTTTTCTGCTATAAAACTTTTGAAACAGTCTTCGTCTAAGAAAATATAACGGAAGGCACAGATTTAACAATAACAGTAATGCAAAGAAAACATTATTATTCATTGTTACTTTGCTTTAATTCTACAATTGTTCTTGAAGTTCAAGTCTAAAAAAAATGTAAAAAGAAGTTTGTTTTTGTTAAAGAGAAAATAAAAGGTAGACACTTAGCGCAACACACTAGCGGCTTGTATTTTAATTTTAATAGGGATTCTGTTTAAATTAAACGATATTTGAACCCGGAACGAATTTAAAACACCGACGCATTTTCGATAATATTAAAATACATACTTATTTTATATTGCAAAGTAAGACTGGAATTTGATGTACCGTTATATTGGTCACAAAAAAATCTGTTGCAAGAATTAATATTTTGCATTCAGTTATAAAAGAAAAAATGTTTATCGTTAGAACATTTTAGTTAAAACAGATACTTTAATAACAAAAATATTTATGTTTTAATTAGAAAACAGTTTCTAAAAATATTCTTTTCTTAAAAATAATAAATGTTTCATATGGGAAAAATATTATAATTATTATTTCGAATAATTTTTTTACGTTTTATTTAATATGAAGTTGATAAAACTTAACACTCTTATGAACTTCAAATATATTTATTTTAACCTAGTAACCTTTTAACCTTTTTTTAAAAAACTTTTTATAGAGTATAAATGTCTCCGTAATGGTTTTTTAAATGTATCGAATAAAATTAAGTTCAGTTATTGATTGTATTCAGTAGTTTCTAATCTTTCTTCTACTGTATTCTGTTTTAAAGTTGTAATCATGAATACAATGGCAACTCCATTAATTTTGCACCAAGACGGTTTGTGAGAAATCGTCAACACAATTTTGTTTAGTGTATAACAAAAGAGTTAAAAAAATATTTTACATTCATTAAAATAATCTATTAATTTATTTAGGACTACATTATTACATATAATAGTAATAAAAAATATGATTTCTAATAGGCTTTGCAATTATTTAGATTGTATCAATTATTTAAGTAGCCATTTCAAATTAAATTTAGATTGTTTTCAATTATTGGAAATAGGTTATTGATTCATTTAAACTCACAAACTTAAATATATCTTTAAAGCATTTACATATTATAGGTTATATAAAATGTAATAGTTTGACTTTTAATCAAAATTTTTATGCTTTTATAATAGAGGACATTTTCTGGTTTGGTTTGATTTTGGGAAGAATTATTGGGATGGTTTAAAATTGGTATAAATAATAGTTCTTGTTGTAGATGGCCGAGGTAGATCCGGAAACACTGTTAGAATGGCTCTCTATGAGCCAAGGCGACGAGAGAGATATGCAACTCATCGCCTTGGAACAATTATGCATGTTGTTGCTTATGTCTGATAATGTTGATCGTTGCTTTGAAAGTTGCCCACCGCGAACGTTCTTACCAGCACTCTGCAGAATATTTCTTGACGAATGTGCTCCTGAAAATGTCTTGGAAGTCACAGCTAGGGCCATCACCTATTATCTGGATGTCAGTGCTGAATGCACTCGACGAATTGTGGCTATGGAAGGAGCTGTTAAAGCCATTTGCAATCGGTAATTTTGTGATTTTATTGAATCATAAAACAAATATGATATGTTTATTTTTTTTTCAGATTGGTTGTAGCTGAATTAGCATCAAGAACAAGTAAAGATTTAGCAGAACAATGTGTAAAAGTTTTAGAATTAATCTGTACGAGGGAAGCCGGAGCTGTGTTTGAAGCTGGTGGTCTTAGCTGTATTTTACCTTTTATTAGAGATAATGGTAAATTATTACTTTTTTGTTAAGGTGTTAATACATTTCGTATTAAATAATTTCATTACTTTTTTTTGTATATCAGATAAATTTGGTTTTAGATAGTACATGATTTATAATTTATCATAAAAACATAAATGGTTTATAGCTTACATTGAAGTGTGTACATAAAATATTAATATAATTACTAAATCGATAAAAAAATGTTTTTCATCTTTTTTATATGAATAGTAATTTAATATATAAAGTAATTAATATTAAATTCAATTATTATTTATATTCATTAACNATATATATATATTGATAAATATATTTATTAATATAATTTTATTTGAATTATAGGATCTCGTGTGCATAAAGATACATTACATTCTGCAATGGCTGTCGTATCGCGCCTCTGCACAAAAATGGAGCCACAAGATGCTCAATTAGCACAATGCGTTGAATCTTTAAGTATGCTTTTACGCCATGAAGATTCACATGTTGCTGATGGTGCACTAAGATGTTTTGCTAGTGTTGCTGATAGATTCACCAGGCGGGGAGTTGATCCTGCACCATTAGCCCAACATGGTATTTGTTTTATAGGAAATTGGCTAATATTTTGTGGTTTAATTATAAAATTTGTTATTTATAGGTTTAGTAAATGAATTGTTATCGCGTTTATCATCTGCGGCTGGTCCAGCGGCAAGTTCAAGTGGAACACAAGGTACTCCCGGTAAATTAGGTACATCAGGAGCATCAGCAGCTATTAGTGGAACTAGTTCAGCACCACCACCTGATTCCAAATCAACTGCCGCAAGCGTATCAACAATTATAAGCTTATTAAGTACTTTATGTAGAGGATCACCTGCCATCACACATGTAAATTTATTAAATAAAACAAAACTCTAATAGTTTTTAAAATAAATTATTTTTTTTAGAATTTGTTACGTTCCGATTTACCAGATGCAATAGAAAAATCGTTAAAAGGAGATGAGCGTTGCACTTTAGATTCAATGAGACTTGTAGATCTCCTTCTTGTTTTATTATTTGAAGGTCGTAGGGCTCTATCTCGCACAGGAGCATGTTCATCATCAGGTCAACTTTTACCTCGTTTAAGAAGAATGGATTCAGCAGCTGAAAAAACTCATAGACAACTTATTGATTGTATTCGCTCTAAAGATACAGATGCCTTAGTTGAGGCTATTGATAGTGGAGGTATTGAGGTAAATTTTATGGATGATGTTGGACAGACTTTATTGAATTGGGCTTCTGCATTTGGTACTCAAGAGATGGTTGAATTCTTGTGCGAAAGAGGTAAATTAAGATTAATATTTTTTTGCAATATAAAATATAAATTTGTATTGATTTTATAGGAGCTGATGTGAATAAAGGGCAACGCAGTTCATCTTTACATTATGCTGCATGTTTCGGCCGACCTGCCATTGCGAAAGTTTTGCTGAGACACGGCGCTAATCCAGATCTCAGAGATGAAGATGGAAAAACGCCTCTAGACAAAGCTAGAGAAAGGCTAGACGAAGGTAAATTAGGTAGATATTACTTTTTTCCTACTTTGTTAATTGTAATAAGGGAAAAACCTGTGCTCATACTTTTTCTTTTTAAAATAGTTATCTAAATACTAACTTTAACTTTAATTTTTTTTTTGCAACAGTAGAAGGTTTATTACATGTATAGATAAAATATTTTATTTTTAAAAGCAGTTTAATATTAAAATATTTATTTTTAAAGTTTATATTTTATTAAATTACTGTAATTTACCATAAAAGACTCAATATTTTTTACTGATTACTTTGATTACGGCTGGTACTTGTTTAAAAAAAAATTACGGTAATTTTAATTGTAAATAATTATATGCAGTTGAATAAAACTCACTTGGAGGTCGTATATGCAGTAACCTTTTCTTATATATGACTTAAATTTAGAGTAAGTACATCGTTTAATATTTTTCCTGCCAAGTGAGACAAAATTTTTAAAAATAATCCCTTAAATTAACCCCCTTATTTATTGTGACAAGCCGTGCGGAAACAAAAATCAAAGAAAAAAAACTGCACAGTTATAAACACAGATAGAGAGGGAAACATAATAGTTGAAAAACATGGTTTAATAGGACATCGTGAAGTTGCTGCCATTTTGCAATCACCCGGTGAATGGATGATACCTGTAGATAAAGAAAAGTCCCGAAGAAGTGTTTCTGAATCCTCAGAAGCTGAAGATCATACGGAACCAAAAGGGGATCCTGAAATGGCGCCCATTTATTTAAAACGTCTTTTGCCTGTTTTCTGCCAAACTTTCCAAGCTACAATGTTACCATCAGTTAGAAAAGCCAGTCTTGGATTAATTAAAAAAATGATTCATTATATTCAACCTAATTTATTAGAAGAAATTTGCAGCCCTGAATCACCTACTTATAATTTTGGAACACAACTCGTTGAAGTTATTGCCACGGTTTTGGATAACGAGGTAAGTAATTTTTTTTT